>CABHPH010150704.1:13017-63792 GCA_902168325.1 Peromyscus nudipes
GAAGAAGAAGAAGAAGAAGAAGAAGAAGAAGAAGAAGAAGAAGAAGACCAACTCAAAGCCACAGAAAATATATTCAACAAAATCACAGAAGAAAACTTTCCCAACCTAAAGAAGGAAATACCTATGAAGATACAAGAACTTTACAGAACACAAAATAGACTGGACACCAAGAAAAACCCTTGCCACGTAATAATCGAACCAGTAAATATATAAAATAAAGAAAGAATATTAAGAGCTGCAAAGGAGCTGGGTGGTGGTGACACACACCTTTAATCCCAGCACTCATGAGGCAGAGTCAGGAGGATCTCTGTGAGTTTGAGGCCAGCTTGGTATACAGAGCAAGATGCAGGAGAGGCACAAATGTTACACAGAGAAACCCTCTCTTAGAAAAAAAAAAAAAACAAACCTGCAAAGAAAAAGGCCAACTAGCATATAAAAGCAGACCCATCAGAATAGCACCCAACTTCTCAATGGAGACTCTGAAAGGCAGAAAGTCCTGGACAGACAGCTTGAAAACTCTAAGAGACCACAGATGCCAACCCAGACTACTATACCCAGCAAAACTCTCAATCACCATAGATGGAGTAAACAAGATATTCCATGACAAAGCCAGATTTAAATAATGCTTATACACAAATCTAGCTCTACAGAAAGTACTAGAAGGAAAAACCCAACCTAAGGAAGTTAGATGCACCCATGAAAATGCAGGCAATAAATAGTTCCACACCAACAATTCCCAAAGAAGGGAAATACAAAAAAAAGTTACCACCAAAAATAACAGGAATTAACAATTAATGGTCATTTATATCCCTTAATATCAATGGACTTGATTCATCTATAAAAAGACACAGGCTAAGAGAATGGATATGAAAACAGGATCCATCCTTCTGTTGCATACAAGAAACAGACCTCACTTTCTTTTTTTTCTTCTTTCTTTCTTTCTTTCTTTCTTTCTTTCTTTCTTTCTTTCTTTCTTTTTTTGGTTTTTTGAGGCAGTGTTTCTCTTTGTTGCTTTGTGCCTTTCCTGGAATTCACTCTGTAGTCCAGGCTAGCCTTGAACTCAGAGAAATCTGCCCGATCTGCCTCCCAAGTGTTGGGATTAAAGGTGTGTGCCACCACCACCCAGCTCAGACCTCACTTTCAAAGACAGAAACTACCTCAGAGTAAATGGTTGTGAAAAGTTTTACCAATCAAATGTACTTAAGAAGCAAGGCAGTGTAGCTATCCTGATGTTTAACAAAATAGACTTCAAACTAAATTTAATCAAAAGAGATCGAGAAGTACATTACACATTCAACACAGGAATAATCCATCAAAATGAAATCTCAATTCCGAACATAATTGCCCCAAATACAAGGGCACTCACATGTTTACAAGAAATATTACTAAAGCTTAAATTGCGTATCAAATCCCACACACTAATAGTGGGAAACTTCAAAAACCACACTCTCACCAATGGGCAGATAAATAAGGGAAGTAACAGGTGTTTTGACTCAAATGGACTTAATAGAAATCAATAGAATATTCTACCCAAAACACAAAAGAATGTATCATCTTCTCAGCACACCATGGAACCTTCTCTAAAACTGAACATATATTCAGTCACAAAGCAAATCTCATCAGATTAAAAAAAATGAAATAACCTTCTGTATTTTATTGGACCACCATGGCTTAAAGTTAGATTTCAACAACAACACAAAATAAAGAAAGTCTACAAACTCATGAAAACTAAATAATGCTCAACAGAATCACTACTGGATCAAGGAAAAAATAAGAAAGAAATTAAAGAATTCCCAGAATTCAATGAAAATGAATGTACAACACACTCTAACTTATGGAGCACTATGAAGGTAGTGCTAAGAGGAAAATTCATAGCACCAAATGCCCACATAAAGAAATTGGGAGAAATCTCACACTAGTGACTTAATAGCACACCAGAAAGCTCTAGAACAAAATAGAACAAACTCACCCAGGAGGAGTAGATGACAGGAAGTAATCAAATTGATGTCTGAAATCAATAAAATAGAAACAAATAGAACAATATGAATAATCAATGAAACAAAGACGTGGTTCTTTGAGAAAATCAACAAGATAGACAACCCCTTATCCATAATAACCAAAAGGCAAAGAGAAAGAGAGAGAATATCCAAATTAACAAAATCAGAAATGAAAAGGGAGACACAGCAGACAATGAGAAGAACCAGAGAATCATAAGGTCATACTTCAAAAACCTGTACTCTCACAAAATTGGAAAATCTAAAAGAAATAGATAATTTTCTGGATAGGTACCACTTACCAAATTAAATCATGACCAGATAAACAATTTAAGAAGACCTATAACACCTATGGAAATAGAAGCAGTCATTAAAAGTCTCCCAACTAAAAAAACCCAGGGCCAGATGGTTTCAGTGCAGAATTCGACAAGAATTTCAAAGAAGAGCTAATACCAATACTCCTCAAATTGTTCCACACAATAGAAAAGAAGGAATATTACCAAACTCTTTCTATGATGCTGTGGTTACCCTGATACCCAAACTACATGAAGATGTAAAAGAAAGATAATTACAGACCAATCTCCCTCATGAATGTTGATACAAAAATACGCAAAAAATACTGGCAAACCAAATCCAAGAAGACATCAGAAAATCATCCACCATAATTAAGTAGACTTTATCCCAGAGATACAGGGATGGTTCAAAATATAAAAATCTTTCAATATAATCCAACATATAAAGAAATTAAAAAAAACACTACAAACAAACACATTAACATTTCATTAAATGCTGAAAAAGCCTTTGACAAAATCCAACACCCCTTCATGATGAAGGTCTTAGCGAGATCAGGAGTACAAAGAACATATCTAAACAAAATTTACAGCACACCAGCAGCCAACATCAAGTGAAATGGAGACAAACTCAAAGTGATTCCACTAAAATCAGGAATAAGACAGGGCTGTCCACTCTCCCTGTATTTATTTAATATAGTACTTGAAGTTCTAGCTAGAGCAATAAGACAACAAAGGGAGATCAAGGGGATAGAAATTAGAAAGGAAGAAGTCAAACTTTCACTATTTGCAGATGATATGATAGTATACACAAGTTATCTCAAAAATTCTACCAGGGAACTCCTACACCTGATAAACACCTTCAGTAATGTGTTGGGATACTAGATTAACTCAAAAAACTCACTAGCCTTCCTATGCACAAATGATAAATGGGCCAAAAATGAAATAAGAGAACCATCACCATTTACAATAGCCAGAAATAATATAAAATACCTTAAGTTAATACTAACCAAACAAATGAAAGACCTGTATGACAAGAAATTTAAGTCCTTGAAGAAAGAAATTTAAAGGAATATCAGAAAATGGATGATCTCCCATCCTCATGCATAGGTAGAACCAAGATTATAAAAATGGCAAACTTACCAAAAGCAATCTGCAGATTCAATGCAATCCCCATGAAAATTCCAACTCAATTCTTCAGAGACTTCAAAGTAAAAATACTCTACTTCATATGATAAAGCAAAAAACCCAGGATAAGTAAAGCAATCCTTCACAACAAAGCAACTGTAGCTGGAGATTTCTCCAGTCCTGCAGGGTCCACAGCTACTCAGACCCAAGTAGACACACAGAGACTTATATTACTTATAAACTGTATGGCCGTGGCAGGCTTCTCGATATCTAGTTCTTATATCTTAAGTTAACCCATTTCTATAAATCTATACCTTGTCATGTGGCTCATGGCTTACTGGTACTTTACATCTTACTTCTCATGGTGGTGGCAGCTGGCAGCATCTCCTGACTCAGCCTTCCTGTTCCCAGAATTCTCCTCTCTGCTTGTCCTGCCTATACTATACTTCCTTTCTGGCTACTGGCCAATCAGCATTTTATTTTTCAACCAAATCAGAGCAACACATTCACAGCATACAATGTGATTGATATCCACAGTAAGCAACTTCTTGAGGCATTAGCATCCCTGACTTCAAGCTCTACTATAGAGCTATAGTAATAAAAGCAGCTTGGTATTGGAATAAAAACAGACATGTGGACCAATAGAATCTGTTTAAAGACCCTGACAGTAATCCACACACCTATGAATATCTGATTTTTGACAAAGAAGCCAAAACTATACAAGAGAAAAAATAAAGCATCTTCAACATTTGGTTCTGTCATAACTGGTTGTCAACATGTAGAATATTCCAAATAGATCCATATTTATCAACATGCACAAAACTCAAATCCAAGTGGATCAAAGGTCTCAACATAAATAGAGTTACAATGAACCTGTTAGAAGAGAAATTAGGAAGTAGAAGATGTTGGCTCAGGAGACCACTTACTAAATACAACACCAGTAGCACAAACACTGAGATCAACAATTAATAAATGGGACCTCCTGAAACTGAGAAGCTTCTCTAAATCAAAGGACTAGGTAAATAAAACAATATGACAGCCTACAGAATGAGAAATATCTCCAACTCCACATCTGACAGAAGGCTGATATCCAAAATATATAAAAATCTCAATAAACTAGACATCAAAATACCTAACAATATGATTAAGAAATAGGATACAGGTCTAAACAGAGAATTCTCAACAGAAGAATCTCAAATGTCCAAAAGATATTTAAGGAATTGCTCAACATCCTTAGTCATCAGGGAAATGCAAATCAAAATGACTCTGAGATACCATCTTACACCTGTCAGAGTGGCTAAGATCAAAAACACTGATGACAGCTTATGTTGGAGAGGATGTGGAGCAAGGGGGAACATTCCTCTAATGTTATTGGGAGGGAGTGCAAACTTGTACTGTCAATTGGAAATCAGTATTTTGATTTTTCAAAAAATTGGGAATCAATCTACCTCAAGACCCAATGATACCACTCTTGGGCATATATACAAGGGATGCTCATTCATACCACAAGGACATTTGCTCAACTAGCAACATTATTTGTAGTAGCCAGAACCTGGAAACAACCTAGATGCCCCTCGCTGAAGAATGGGTAAAGAACATATGGTACATATACACAAGGGAGTATTACTCAGCTGTAAAAAAACAATGACATCATGCAATTTGCAGGTAAATGGATAGAACTAGAAAATATCATCCTGTGTGAAGTAAGCCAGACTCAGAAAGACAAACATGACATGTACTGAGTCACAAGTGGATACTAGATATAAAGCAAAGGATAATAAGACTACAACCACTGATCCAGAAAAGCTAGAAAACAAACAAGACCCTAAGAGGGATTCATGTATCACCTTGGGAAGGGGAAATAGAGGAGATCTTCCTAAGTTTAAACTTTATTATACTGATATACATCTGTATAATACATAATATCTTTAAGACCTATGTCATGAAGCAATGTTGGATTTTGTCAAAGGCCATGTCTGCATCTAAAGAGATGATCATGTTTTTTTTTTTTAACTTCAGTTTTATTTCTATGGCAGATTACATTTATTGATTTATATATGTTAAAACTGTCCCTGTACCCCCAGAATGAAGCCTGATTGAATAGGATGGATGACTGTTTGATGTGTTATGAGATTCTGTTTGCAAATATTGAGTTGAGAATTTTTACATCTATGCTCACAGGGGAAATTGGCCTGTAAATCTCTGCCTTGTTGGGTCTCTCTGTGGTCCTGCTAACAAAGTAATTGTGGCCTTATAAAATGAATTGGTAATGTCCCCTCTGTTTTTGTTTTGTGGAATAATTTAAGGATTACGGGGTTTAACTCTTCTTTGAAAGCCCAGTTGAATTCTGTGCTAAAACCATCTTGTTCTGGACTTGGAGACTGGATTTAAACAATGGTTTGAGGCAAGGATGTTAGGAGGGGAAGACTATGTGGTCCACATGAGGTGGGGTCATGAGGAGAAATTTGAATTTCATGCAGATAGACCATAAAGAAGCAGAGTGTATTGGTTTTAATGCATTACTAGTAGCCTCAAAGCACTCAATATGTGTCAGGGTCACATTAAGTAAAGGAAATTAAGAAGCTCTTTCCCTGAGGATTTAACTAAAAAGAAGCCCAGATTTAAATTATTTACTTCTCTTTCCTATTGTCTTCCATCATTCTCTGTCTGTCTGAATCAACTGAATGATGACTTGTGGATCTATCTGCCCTGTGTGTCTCACAAAAGACTTTGCTCTGTATTTATTGAACAGCATGGAAGCTTCACATGGAGTAAGGAATGAGGGATACTTTACAGAAATACTTAAAAGATTTTTTACAAGGGATTTAGACACTGACACCAACTGCTCTCAACCGACTAAGATAAGAAACAGTGCTGAAACAACACTGGGCATAGATACATCAACTTATATCTGTGTCACTTCCCACATTTATTGTGTACATTTATTTCATAAGGTTGATTTCAAACTAGCTGTTTTAATCATTTATTACTATAACATACATATGCACCAGCATTACTCTTGTGTCAGGGCATAGAAGATTATACATTTTAGGAGTAAAGCTATGCATTAGCTTAGGTTGTAAAAACTGATTACATGGGAAATCCAAAACAAGTAAGATTGGTTATTACATTGTTCTCTTAAATGCAGGTTAATCACACAGGCTAAGCATACAGCTGGGTAGCAGTATTAAACCTTAAATGACCTTAAAATGTATTAGCTCTGCCTGTGAGGTCCAGCAAAACTTCCAGTCTCTTCAAATGAAAGATGTTTTTATAATGATGCATCCCCACAGTACAGTGCACTTGTATCTTCACACTTTGTTCTTGGTCCTTGCTTCCAAGATTATAATCACTGCCTGGTTCTGCTACTGGGACTCTTAGCATCTGACACCCCAGGGAAGAAGAGTCACTTACTTTACTAGCCTGCCCTTCTGTGATGATCACTACTCAGTTAAAAGTTTCTGTTGCTTATTGGTAATAACAAGTGTTTTTCAGAGGTGATGTGAAATCCCTTGGAATAGCTGTCACTGTTCCTTCTTGTAACGTCATCCTCTTAGGGTATGAGTGCTGAAAACATCCAGGCTTTATCTGGGGGGATGCTGTAAACTTCATAGATATATAAGGGTTGTAGGTCCCATTGGCCACTGACTTCCCATCTAGCATCTAGAGTCACAGATGCATCATTTCTGCAGAGGTGAGTTACTTTTCTTCAGGTACCCAGTCTTCAAAGGACAGGGTAGTCTCTGGAAGATGGGTGAATTCAGACTTCGTAAATAATCTTCCTCTTTCAGGGAAGGGCTCCTGCACAGGTTGAATGTTCATAGTGGGAAGAATCAGGCAGAGATCTGAGCCAAACATGATATGATGGAGGCTGCAGGTGAGAGACTCTCCTGGATTCCTACTTTGGTGCACTTTTCCAAGACAATGACCGTGTGTCTGCTCCTAGAAAGGTGGGATCCAGGTGACTAAAATCATTTGTTACTCTTTCTCAGATTGATCTATCCTACTTTTAATTTAATAATCCCCAACTTTGTGCAGCGGGTTGATAAAACTCTTCCAGAATTTAATGAGTTACAAGAGCAATTTGAGAGCTGTTTGATATCATCTGCATATTTTTACCTCATATTCTGCTTTCCATTGGGGCTTTATATGCATGCAGATTTTTTCTTTATTGGAAATGCCTGCGCAGAGTGGCATAGTGAAACCTTACTATCCTTCTTAGAGGGCTTCATGTTCTGACTTGTGAAAACAGAAGAAAGTGGTAAATTAATGTTTCAATATTCAAATTTCAAGTCCATGGACATTTAACTAACTAAATGAATGCAACCTCATGTCACTCATGCTTGAGGCCTCTGATATGTCCACTTCCCCCAGACATGGATGTCCATGTCCCCCTGAGCTTGCTGTTTGTCTGGTTTGTGAGACAGGGTCTTGCTGGACAAAGAACTTCCTTTGCTTTGACTGCTGACAGTATGCATTCTGTTTATTCCAGATGAGCAGGACACAAGGAAAAGCAACTACTGAACCTTGAAAAGACAGGGTAAGATGGTTTTACAAAATTCCTGCTTCTGAAAATTGTCTGTCAGGTATTTTAGGCCTATAGCCAAAATTTATACCCCAATAGTGCTGAGAATCTTTAGATGACTGTCCAACCTGCTAGCTGTCTCTATCTATTTTCAAAATTTTTTGGAAATTGCTTGCTTGCACTTCCTGTTTACTCAGGTAATATTATTTTCCTTACCAGATTTTTGATGAAGTTGAAGAGTAGATAGTTACAGTTATAGTCTTCTTATATCTTAGTTAAGAACATTTTAGATACTAAAGTTAGAATCTTCAGGATATGGTAACTATGGGAATAATCTCAGCAATTTATCATTTACCTATGATCTCAACATTTCTGGACATTGAGCATGTGTTTTTTGTTTGATATTGTTCTTGTTGGCTGTAGTTCCATTTTTGTTTATGTTATTACCCTTTGTGTTTCCTGGAGAATATTTGATAATCATTCTTATTGTATATAGTTTGCATTAGGTTTAGAAGCTTCTTATTTAGACAAAAAGGGAAATGTAGTGGTATTTGCTCTGCCAATGACCTTGGGCTATATGGCCTGAAGGAGGCAGTGCTTCTTGTATTGTACTTGACCTCTTAAAAGGACAGGGGGAGAGATCATGAGGTCCCTTCTCCCTGCTTCCTGCTTCCTGGTGTTATTGAACTTTATATCCTAGTGAATTTCTCTAATACTCCTTAAGAAGACTCTCATGGGTTTCTTAGGTTATCTAGAGCTTGAGAATCTTAATCTCAGGGTTGTGGGTTTGTTCCCTACATTGAGCACCAGATAATGTGAGAAATCCACAGGAATCTGCTTATTGGGTATTAGGGAAATTTATTAGTTTATAAATTGAGGAAATACACTCACAGAACTGAGTAGACAGCTGAAGTCATCCTCTTATCTGAGTGGGAGAGAATTCACCTGGCAGTTCAATCACACCAGGAAGCAGGAAGCAGGGAGAAGGGACCTTGTGACCCCTCTATCTTTTCTTTTAAGAGGTCATATACAATGGCAAGAAGTACCACTTCCTTCAGGCCATATAGCCCAAGGTCATGGGTGGAGTAAATACCACCACAGGGAAAATTTATGTAGTTCTCACTGTCCTGTAACTTGTTCTGTAGACCAGGCTAGCCTCAAACTCATAGAGGTCCTCTCATCTCTTGCTACTTGGAGCTGGAATTAAAGGCATGTGTCACTATTCCCAACCCAGATATTGCTTTTGAATAAAAAAAATATGTCAATTATGATTGTGATATGTGTTGAAAACCCATTGCATCATTGGCTGACATATCTAGTATACTAGTATATGCTATTTTCTGTAACACTTATAGCTATATTAGTTAAATTTTATGCCCCAAAATTTAGAAGGGATGCTTCTATTGTTCAATAGCTCCATACAGTGTCTATTGTGCTTTAATTTCATTTAAAAAAAGATGAAGAATCTCACTAGTGATCCTCCCATTGAATAAATGCCTTCATTGCATCTTGTTTTAAATATATTGATAGATTTTTTTGTTATTTAGACGTGTTTAAGTGTGACAGAGTTATATTTTAAGTAACACATGCCAAATTAAAAGTTTAAAACCTAATGTTGGGATCACTTAAAAGCAAACATAAGCACATATATGTACATGCAGACATATGTAAATGCAATTACATGTATGTATTTTAAAAAGGAGAATTCAAATGTTATCTTTCCTGATAACTAGTGGTCACTAGTTGCTTTTATTTTTTATTGCTCTCTGTTTTTTTTATTCTCAATTTGTATTGTTTTTATCATTCTCTATTATTTATTCTCACGTTTTACCTTTGAGAAATTTACATGTATTTTGACCATTTTCATACCTCCCTCACTCCTCACAGTTCCACCATGTTACTCTGCCCACCCATGTTTGTGCCTTTTTAAATTCTTAACACATAAAACATAGTTTGTGGTGCCCATGTGCTCTTCAATGTGTGATTATCTACTATGTCATTGTCAACCAATTAGGGGACACATTTTTAAAGGAAGCTGACTCCACCTTTCCTAGTAGCTATCAATTGTCAATGGCATCTTAGTTAGGGGTTACTCTTTCCTCTGGAATCAGACAGTCTCCTTTCTGATAAGTCCCTGCCTTTTACTAGTTGCTAGGACCATGTTAAACTGTAATGTGTCTGTAACCAGGACACTCATATGAATGTAGTTTTATCATTAAATATCTCATAAGTGCACTGTGGATTATAAACCAGCAATTAATTGTAAAGCATTTGGAAGATGCTAACACCTATTAATGGCATTGTAAACTTTAACTCTTACCACAATGTCACAGTTAACTGTCTGCAATTCAAACAATAGCAATTCACTGAGACTTAGCAAACTACTTACTAGAAAGACACATTTTAACATTAGTTGTGTATGTAATGTAGTAGTGTCTATGTATCACATCACTTGGCATGCCAAGAAAAATGAACTCCGACTTGTTTAACAAGTGTCCTTTGGGCATACTTTGCATTGAACCAGGACCATGACAGAATGGCCTCCAGAGACTTGGCTTTGGGGATCTTCTTCCTGTCCCAGACTGCACTGGGAATGCTGGGGAACTCAGCCTTGCTTTGCTGTTTTATCATTGCTGACTTCTCTGGAATCAGAGTGAAGCCCACAGACCTGATTGTCAAACACCTGACCTGGGCCAACTTCATAGTTCTCTGCAGAGGAATCCCACAGAGCATTGTTGCTTTTACTCAGACTTACTATCTAGATAATGGTTCATGTAAACTTGCCTTATATTTTCATAGAGTTGCCAGAGGAGTATCTCTTAGCTCCACATCCCTGTTGAGTGTCTTTCAGGCTATCACCATCAGCCCCAGTAATTCCAAGTGGGCACAGCTCAAGGTCAGAACCCCCAGGATCATTGGTCCTTCCCTGGGTCTGTGCTGGGCTCTCCAGCTGTTGTTATGTGTCTTCATTCCTGTATATACAAATGACATACAGTATGGAAGAAATGTTACTGGTATAAAAGATTTTGGATATTGTGTTGTTAAAAATTCTGGGAGACTGATCAGCACATTTATTGTAATCCTATTGGCATCCAATGATGTCATCTTTTTGGGACTCATGATGTTGGCCAGTGCCTACATGGTGTTTATCCTGCTGAAACATAAGCAGAGGGTGCAACACATCCATAAATCCCGGTCTCCTAGGTCATCCCCTGAGACCAGAGCCACCCAAAGCATCCTCACTCTAGTGAGCAGCTTTGGGCTCTTCTATGCAACCTCTATTGTCTTTACATCTTATCTGTCTGTCCTTGAAGGAACCACTAAGTGGCTGTCTAACACTGGTGTGGCCATGTCTGCATGCTTTCCAGCATTCTGCCCCTTTCTGCTCATCAGACACTATGCTTCCTTCTTCAGGCTCCTTTGCACTTGTTCTTACCAGACAGCACACTGTGTTTGTGTAGTCAGAGAGCTCTAAAAGCTGTGCTGTCTGCATCCCTCTATCCACGTCTTCTACCCAGTTTTGTCCTGTGAAGACACTGTCACTATCACCCTTTGCAGCAGACATGGATTGTCTACAAAGTTTCTTCCCAATGCAGTTTGTAACCCATTCTGGGACACAGGCAATACATGATGTATGATATTAGTGCTGAAACTATCACCACTCACTGGTTAAATGGAGAACATCACAGTAGCTGAGAGAATTAAGGTGTAGGAGTACGCAGAGTTTAGTCCTCCTGTGAGCATCTGTGAGGATGGGATTTTTTAATCAACATTGTCACCTTCAGTCCAAAGGTTAACCGTTGTTGGTCTGCACCTAGTCTGTCATCCTAAATTGCAGAATCAAGTGTTGCTGGCTGTCAGGAAATAAGAAAAGTGAATAGGATGCAAAAGGTCAGAACAGCTCAGTGATGGTCATGAAAAATGCAAGTGTTGGCTATTGGATGGAATGTAGACACTGTTTCTTAAATCTAAAGTATAATTCACAACCCTGGAAAAATGTTTAGAAATACATTTTTAAAATTCAGCTGTAGATAAACTTTCAAATGAAAAGGTTTAGAATTGAACTGTAGAAACTGCATACAAAATAAGTCCTGAAAATGCTTACATATGTACGCATCAGGGTGTTAGTTTAAATTAAGATGAATGACAGATGGGAGAATACAAGTGGGTAGCACAGACTTTGTTGTTCCTGTTCTTGGGAGGAAGAAGTGGGAAGACTGTGTATTTGAGTTCAGCCTAGGTGACATAAAGAAACTGTCAAAAACAAAACAAGAAAAAACAAAGTTGGAATGTTCTGGCGTCTGATCAGAGGTAAATCCAGGATATATTATTTAAAAGAACATTTAAGTCAAGCATGGAGGTAAATAGTCTCTCTGGGAGACTAACTTCACTTGTTTTATTTTAAAATTTTTGTTAGTGTTGTCTATTAATTTCCAAAGCTAACTGAAATAAAACAATGACATGCTCAGAAGAGAAGGGAATTTTGGCACCACATGACATGAGGACACAGAATGTACCACTGGTGCTTCCAAGACCTGTATGCTACCAGCACATTCCACAGAAGTTGTACTTCCACCCTTAGTCATACTGTTCAGCTCCTTAATTGGCCTCTTCTCTCACCCACATTGACATAAAGCAGTACATAATTATCATGGTAAAAGTTTAACTCAACTACCCACAATCCATTTTTACGTAAATTTATATTTGACTTCATGGATGTCTGTTTTGTATGGAGAATGATCCACAATTGCCATGCTTTCAGTTTTAAAAAGTGAGTTTATTAAAGATGCAGTCAACAGCTATGAAAGAACAAAGCAGGGAATAGCTGGAAGACAGTACATTTCCAGATCAGACAGATGCTCAGAGCATCCAGCATACACTGATCTGAACAGCCCATGGAACCTAGGAATCAGTAGGAGGAGACACATGGTAGGGGAAGAAAACATGTAGAAAGAGGAAAATTGCCCTCAGAATGTAATATCTGAGAGAAGAATTTTTAAAAAGTTGTTTTTGGTAAATAAACCAGAAATTCACACTGGAATTAGAGAAAAGCATTTTCAATGAATGGTCCTGGTCTAACTGGATGTGTGCATCTAGAAGAACACAAGCAGATTCATATTACTTACCCTGTTCAAAACTCAAGCCTAGTGGATCAAAGAACTCAACATAAAACCAGACACTGAACCTGATAGAAGATAAAGAATGTAATAGCCTTAAATGCATCAGCAGTGGAGATAATTTCCTAAACAGAACATAGAAACCACAGGCACTAAGACTGACAATTAACAAACAGGACCTCATTAACTTGAAAAGTATCTCTAAGGCAAAGGACATGGTCAACAGAACAAAACAGCAGCCTACAGAATGGAAAAAGATTTTCATCAGTTCCACATCACATAGAGGGCTGATACCCAAAATAGATAAAGAACTCAAGAAACTAGACATCAACAAACCTAATAATCCAATTAAAAATGCTTTATAGTCATAAACAGAGAATTCACAATAGAGGAATCACAGAAGTAAAAAAAAAAAAAAAAAAAAAAAAACCTAAAGCCCTAAAGAGAGGTTCAACATCCTTAGCCATCAGGAAAATGTGAAACAAAACTACTTTGAGATTCCATCTTATATCTGTTAAAATGGCTAAGATCAATAACAAATATCACAGCTCATACTGGCAAGGATGTGGATCCAGGGGAACAATCCTTTATTTCTCCATCTGTAACTCCTCACAGATCCACTGCTATTCCTTATCCCCAACTGTGTGTCCTTAAAAAAGAAAAAAAGAAAAAAAAACATCAGCTGTCATTTGTGCAGCACATATACACCTGGGTTTAGGCCATCCAATAGAGTATGGTCAACTTCTCAGGGGGCACAACTTTGATGAAAGTTGACTCTCCTCCAGAAGCTATCAAATAAGTAATCATTGGTCCTCAGTCAGGCACGGAGATGAGAAAATGCATTTTAAGGGCATAGCTTGAGTGACTGGGATGATA
The DNA here is from genome assembly GCA_902168325.1 of Peromyscus nudipes. Lineage (NCBI taxonomy): Eukaryota > Metazoa > Chordata > Mammalia > Rodentia > Cricetidae > Peromyscus > Peromyscus nudipes. The sequence continues at coordinate 26,948 of CABHPH010150704.1, forward strand.
AATACTCAAGACAGTGTTGTTATACATAGATGTTTTTGTGAAGCATGAAATACTACACACATTTGGTTCAGAACTGCTGATAATTATAAATAGATTTGAAATTAGGCAACTTTCATTAAATCTGTTTGGTTTTTATTGACAAAAGCCTAAGTTTCCAGTAATATAATGAATTTGCTTATCAGTATGAAATATTAACAATATCTTAAAATGGGTATTTTATCCATACATCCACTATAAAGATGTAATATAGTAATACAAACAAAATATGCACACACATACACATATATGTAAATTTAGTAAAAATATAAGCCTCAACTTCAAAGAAACCATATAACGCTGCATGACTGAAGTTTCAATATGTTGGTACATTGATGAAAGAAGTTCACTTAAGCCCAAGAATTCAAGAATATTCTGAAAAACACAGAAGACACATTCTTCATACTAAAAATACAGTTAAATTTAACATAAAATTACTTTAGTGGCTTGACTAAAATCTTATTTTTCAGTAAATATTATGTACTGTTTTTGAATTTTGTCCTTGAATTTGGATTTGGATGAAATATTGGTAATTATGTATATGTTATATTGTATAATGTGACACAAATATGAAAGTGCTATGTAAAATATTTCTACAAATGAAATGTAAACTATGTTAATCCATACATCAAAACTTTAAAAGAAATGCAAAAATATCTGCTTCTTGCCCTCTACATTGTTTGGTCTTCATAAATGCCTCTATAGTTTGTGAACTTCAATGGTTGAGTCTGAGATTTGTATAAGGAAAATGAATACATTCACAAAACATTTAATCCAGGGGACCTCACTGGAAGCATACTTATTCTTTCTGCCTTAGAAAAGAGCCCCAAGAAGGAATTGTCAGGCCTTGAAGTGCTTTTCACCTGCAGCCTTCCTCTATCTATGTTGGACTCAAGCCCCAGAGTTGATTCTCTCCATTGTGGGGATTGAATCTGTTCAGGAGGAATCCCATGAAAGAAAGATGTTAATTCAGGAAACAGCAATTATATGTTTTCCCTGAGAATGCCTGGTCCTCTGTAGACTGGAGATTTGAAAGAAAGTACTCACCTGTGTAGGTATACATCTGTGGTGCTTGCTTCTGGATGGAGACTAAGCGAGCAAAGGCACAGGCTGACTACCTACAGGGAGTAGGTTGGCGGCAGCACTTAAGATGTATGTTGTATATGCTCCAAGATCTTCTTCCCAAAGGCTTGTGGGGTTGTGTTAGAGAAGACAACAATGATATAGCATTGCTCAGGGAGTTGACATCACCACTGGACAACACTGTTCACATCAAGAAATAGGAAAGACTTAACTGAAGAGTTGGCATCCTATGGGTACAGGCTGGTAGTATGAGATCATTCTCTTCTACGGTGTCACGAGAGGGTGTCCAGGAAGGAGGAATGGACAGGAGTTGGACTCTGGGGACCAAAGACTGATAGCAAAGGGTGTCACTGAGTGGACCCTGATATCCTGACATCTCCTTGTATCTTCTTTACAAGACTCACCTGTCAGTAGTGGATATTTAGCGGGCAAAGCGCTTGTTGTGTAAACAATATGAATTTAGCTGAGATCCCCAACAGTCATGTATATAGGCACATATCAAAGGCAAACACTTGATGAACCATCATGTAACTGCAGACTCTGACTACAAAATCATGGCTTCTTCTATCATTTTCAAATCTTTAGTTTTGTTGGTCACACATTCCTAAAACCCAAGTTTTTACATTTGCTTCATAATGATTTCCAACTTCATTGTTTTTCTAAAACTACATATGAAATGATTATAAACAACCATCAGCAATGAAATTTTTGTTTGTTCCTTTTTCTTTCATGTGGGTTTTGAGAATGGTATAAATTATATAATGCTAGAGCCACTGGCTGGTGCTTCCACACAGATGAGATCAACATCCCCTCATCCAGTACCACTTTGAGACAAGTTCTGGCTTCCACCATGCTTCATACCCACCTATGTGTGAGAAGAGATCTCATTGCTTTCAGATCTTCCTAGGGAATATGGCTCCACTCTGGATCTCCAGAGCCTATTATTAGACAAATTCAACCAGAGAAAAATAGTTAACACTCTGCGGAGGATTCCTGAAGTCTTGCACAGATGACATGTAGGTATGGGGAAAAGCTTCTGTGATAAATTGAATGGGAACAGCTCACATAGGGTCATATGTGAGCACTTTGTCCACAGCTGGTAGACCTGTTTGGGAAAGATTCAGAGGTGTGGCTTTGTTGGAAATGTGTCACTGGGGAGAGGCTTGGTTTTGAGATTTCAAAACACTAGTGCCATTTCCATTATGCTCTCTGCCTCCTGCTTGCAGTTCCAGCTGTGACCTCCCAGCTGTTGCTCCAGCCCTCTACTGTTTACTGCCTACACTCTTCCATCATAGACCCTAACCTTCTGGAACACTAAGCCCAAAATAAACTATTTAATTTTTTTTTATTCATTTTACATGCCAACCACAGATCCCCTTCTCATTCCTTCTCCTGCTCTCCCTGCTCCCCCCCCCCGCCCCCCCCCTCATCACCTCCTCCAAAAGGGTAAGCTCTTCCATGGGGGCACAGCTAAGTCTAGTTCATTTAATTGAGGCAGGACCAAGCCCCTCCCCACTGCATCAAGGGTAAGCAAAGCTTCCATTCATAGCTAATGGGATCCAGAAAGCCAGCTCATTCACCAGAGTTAGATACTGATCACACTGCCAGAACCCCTCAAACAGACCCAGCTACACATATTTCTCCCATATGCAGAGGGTCTAGTCTGGTTCCATGCAGGTTCCACATCTGTAGTTCTAAAGTTTGTTAGTTCTTATGAGCTTGGTTCACTTGTCTCTGTAGATTTCCCCATCATGATCTTGTCCCTTCCTTGTTCATATAATCATTCTTCTCTCTCTTCAACTGGACTTCCAGAGCTTGGCCTGGTGCTTAGTTGTAGATCTCTTCATCTGCTTCAATCAGATACTGGATAAAGGCACTATGATGACATATAGGGTATTCACCAATCTGCTTACCAGAGTAGGCCAGTTCAGTACTATTGCTAGTAGTCTAATGTGAGGTTATTCTTGTGGATTCCTGGGAATTTCCCTAGCACCAGGTTTCTTCCTTACCCCATAATCTCTCCCTCTATCAAGGCATCTCTTTCATTGCAACCCCCCCTCTATCCTTCCCCTAGCTCAACCATCCTGTTACCTCATATTCTCATCCCCCATCCCCTCCCCTCTATTGCCTACCCTCATTCCTAGTTTATTCATGGAGATATCCTTCTGTTTCCCTTTCCCAAGATGATCCATACGTCACTCTTAGGGTCCTCTTTGTTTCCTAGCTTCTCTGGAGCTGTGGGTTATAGTCTAATTATCCTTTGCTTTATATCTAGTATCCAGTTATGAGTGAGTATATACCATGTTTGTGGGCTACAGATCTAAACAGAGAATTCCTAACAGACAAATACCAAATGGCAGAAAGACATTTAAGGAATTGCTCAACATCCCTAGTCATCAGGGAAATGCAAATCAAAATGACTCTGAGATACCATCTTACACCTGTCAGAATGGCTAAGATCAAAAACACTGGTGATGGCTTATGTTGGAGAGGATGTGGAAGAAGCAAACATTCTTCCACTGGTAGTGGGAGTGCAAACTTGTACAGTCACTTTGGAAATCAGTATGACTGTTTTCTCAAAAAATTGAGAATCAGTGTACCTCTAGACCCAATGATGTCACTCTTTGGCATATACCCAAGGGATGCTCAATCATACCACAAGGACACTTGCTCAACCATGTTCACAGCAGCATTATTTGTAATAGCTAGAACCTGGAAGCAGCCTAGATGCCCCTGAACTGAAGAATGAATAAAGAAAATGTGGTATATATTCACAGTGGAGTATTACTCAGCTGTCAAAAACCAGTGACGTCATGAAATTTGTAGGCAAATGGATAGAACTAGAAAATATCATCCTGAGTGATGTAACCCAGACTCAGAAAGACAAACATGATATAAACTGTTTATTCTTAAGTTGCCTTGGGCACAATGTTTTATCACAGCAATAGACATGTACTTAAGACAATTCCTTTTCTGGGCCTTTATTAGCTGGATCCTGCAGCATCTTGGCTTAGAATATTATGGGGTATGAAGTATCTGCTGCTCCCCAGTGTGGCCATCAAATATTCCCAAATACAGAGTATAGAAGAGGTCTGGAAATGATATTTTCTGTTTGTGCAGTAGGGATGTAACCTGGTCCACCTTCAGCGCCATCAATTACTTTCTAAGTGCAGTCTGCAATGATCTTCAAGATGATTAGAAATGTTGGTTTTAAACTTTGTATTGCCTAGCATGTAACAGAGGCTACTGAAATTATTTCAGCAGCTACATATTAGTGGTCTAAATGGATCCATCCTTCCTCAGTCACTCCAATTGCATCCATTCCAGATAAAGAACATGGCTTGTTATCTAACATTCTACTGGACAAATGTAGATGCGATGAAGCAATGTTTTAGACTCATAGGAAATAGAGTCTGATGGTTCAGTTTCCAAGGTTCCCTGAACAAGCTTAGGTCCAGATAAAAATGAACAAAAACACTAGACCTTGCTATACTAGTTAGTGCATGCTCGTCTTGTTTTTTCCACCTCCACTTAAACTCAGAAAGTTAACCCTGCACCCATGCTAGAAGTTTAGAGTAGGAAACTTCTAATATCCCAACTTGCAAGCAAGATCCACAGAATATGAAATGTAGAGATAATCACACACTCGTCAAAATAATTTTCTTTGTATTTAAATTATTACTTTGTGTGTGTGTGTGTGTGTGTGTGTGTGTGTGTGTGTGTGAGCGTGAGCGCGCACGCAAGAGGTCAGAGAGGTATCAAATCACCTGGACTTACAGGCCATTATGCCTAAAGCAGGCACTGGGAATTTAAGCTGGTTCCTCTCAAAGAGTAGTGTGTGTTCTTAACCACTGATTATGTTTTCAGATCCTCCAACAAGTGGTATTTATTGAACATCCTGATCATGGTATTTTTTTTTTGTAAAAATGCCAACCCTGAATGACTCAAGAAAAGATAAGAGGTAGAAACTTGTAAGACTGTACCATCCTGGTTACTCAGAAAGGGAGGAGGAGTCATATGTTGAGGTTTTTAATTTATTATCAGCACTCAGTCAGCATGCCTACCATTATAGACGTATGCTAGAGCTTGCACAATCAACAGTTAAACAATCTAGCATTTGCTACCCTGGGACTCTAATGATCTTATTATGAAATGGAGACCATTGTTCCTCACACCCTGAGTCCATGCTCCTCATAGAAAATTAACCATAATGCTTTTTTCAAAGGGAGCAGCAACCCTCAAATGTCTATAGACACTTCCTTAAGATCAGATGTTTTGAAAGATCTGCATAATCATATTAATACAAGTATATTTTATTTTAAAATTGAAAAGAGTGTCTTTAATACCTAAAAATATTTTTTATTCCTTGTCTAAAAAAAAATTTTATTATACAGATTTTGTAGATAAAAAAATCACAGGAGTATTGGGAGAGACATTTGAATTGGTGGGCATTTCAGGGGAAATGTGGAAACCTAGTGCCATGGAAACTCCATGGAATCTGCCAGGATGACACTAGAAGACTCCTAGCAACGAGGGATATGGAGCCAGAACCAGCCACCTTCCGTAATCAGGTAAGGCTTCCAGTCGAGAAATTGGGACACCAAACAAGCCACACAACCTTTGACCTGCAATTTGTCCTGCCTACAAGATGTGCTGGGGTAAAGGTGGCACATAGCTTCATGATGTGGCCAGTCAATGACTAGTCCAAATTGAGATCCATGTCGTTAGAGGGAGACTATGCTTGACCCTGTATGGACAGCTAGTAACCAGAGTCTGGATAGCCCAGAGATCTAGAATAGAACCAAACAGCAAACAGGAGTGGGAAAAAAGAAGTCTGTGAAATAATTCCTGAAGATCCTCTACTATAATTTTGGATTGGAGACTAGTATAATCACCATCAGAGTGGCTTCATGCAGCAATTGGTGAGAGCTGATGCAGAGACCCACAGCCAAACGTTCAGCAGAGTTCAAGGAATCCTATGGAAGAGGTGAAAGAAGGATTGCACAAGGCAGAGGGGTCAAGGACACCATGAGACTGTGGTTTATGGAATCAACTAGGGCTCATATGGGCTCCCAAATTGAACAGACAACCAGGAAGTTTGTATGGATTTTACCTAGGCCCTCTGCATACATGTGACAGTTGTATAGTTTGAGGGTTCCGTGAGACTCTGAAGAGTGGGATTGAGGGCTGTCTCTGTCTCATGTGCCTGCTTTTGGTACCCCTTTCCTTCTCCTGGGTTGCCTTTTTCGGATTTATTATGAATGGATGTGCCTATTCTTATTGTCACGTTGTAGGCAGTGCTGGGTTGATATCCTTGAGAGGCCTGCACTTTTCTGAATGGAAAGAGAGGAGGAGTGGATCTTGGGGAGAGCGAATATGATGAGAGGGACTGGGAGGAGAGGAGGCAGGGAAACTGCTCTCAGGATGCAGTCTATAAGAGAAGAATAAATAAAAAAGAAAAGGAAAAAAATCACAGAGCAAAATTAACTGGATTTCCACTCAATACATCTCAGTTAACTTCTATGCAGTGAGAAGAGCTATTCTGAAGTTGTGGAGCTTCATAATTAATATTATACCTTCACTATCAAACATTTTTATTCACTTATCCATCACCAAAGCTGAAAAATTCATGACAGAGTTAAAAGAGGAAACCTTGAATTATTAGCTTTATGTTGCCTTATCATCACCAAAGTGTTGATTATCTGCATCTAGCCCTTCTTCATCACTTAATATACACCTTTTCTATTTTCCTTTGTACATGTATATACTACACACACATATATGTATATAACACACACACACACATATATATATTCCTAGATGTATATAAAGCAATTTGATTATATTAGCCTCTGTCACCACCATCTTCTTCCTCTCCCACTTCCTCTGAACCCCTTCCCAATACATTCTTCTCTTATATACATATCTTATTAAAAAGAACTCACTGATTTTAGTTATGATTGCTTGCATGTGCATGGATTCAAGCTTATTTGCTGGATTATGGCTGATATACCAGTGGTCATGCACCTGTATTTAGTGTCTCAAATGTTGACATATGTTCATAATGAGAACATCAGAACATTTGACCAAGTCTCTCAGCAGGTCAGCATGGGACACCCACAATGCATCTATTGTTATTAATTGGCAGTAGACCATCAGGTAGAGGTGGAATGTTCTTTTTTTTTAATACTGTTGCCAAAATTTTATGGTAGTAGTCACAGGAGAGGTGTTTAAAGTAATTTTCAGTAAAACTTTACCAAATGGACATATAGGTCAATACAGTACTCCCTAGTCCATAAATGCACAATGCACACATTGCTATTTGCCAGTTAGCAGATCATTTAAAAGACCAAAGATATTTAAAGAGAAAACAAAAGCAAAACAGCAAATACCTTTGCAAGACTACAACAAGACTCCTAATGAATACAGTCCTGAACTTTGAACTCAAAAATTTCACATGATAATGTGTTAAAATGAACAGAATTTTTATTATAGACATTTTATAGACTCCTTTATCACATGAGCAACACTAGATAAATATCTATTTTTGTTTCCCATGACATCCACATTATGGGTGCAAAAATATTTACATATCAAGATGACAATATTCAAGAACCTTAAATAGAGTAGACTACTGAGAGATAATCAGGAAAATGTATTATTCCATGCATTGCAGACAAAACAAACCCCTGAGATCCAGGTGTCACTGAGAATGAGCAGGAAGGGGCTGAATTCTGGAAAAATAAGATGCCTGAAGGACAGAGCTGTTCACTACCTACTGGCCACTCTTCTTTGCACGAGTCATCCAATTGGTCAAAAAAATGTTCACTGAACAGAAGGTAGCAAAGAAGCTCACCAGGATCAGAATTCTACATGTGTCTCTGTCCTGTGGGAACAACTAGAGGAGAGGCTGTAGCTATGAGTATGCTAGACTCTCTGCTTGTGTCTGTGAAGTACAAAGACCACCAATATGCTGGCTCAAATAATGAAAATCAAACTCATTATGTCAGGTGAAAAATATAAGAGAAGGTATACTGAGGCATATGTAGCTAGCATTGTCTAGTATTACTTTTTACACTGATATTTTTCCCATTCAATTTATCATTGACTAAAAATGGAAGAAATGAATTCATCAGGAGGTTTTAGGAATCAGGTCAAGAAACCGCAGTAAACAATGAATACTAGAGATTGAATCTTGAGCTCAAGCTACCACATCCTAGGGTAGAGCTTAATGGCATGGAAAGCACTGAAGAGACAGACAGTGCTGAGTGACACCTCAGTGCCAACTCTATACCAATAGAAGACAAGTGTACAACTTGTATCATTGGGGAAACATGTCTGTCCCAATGTTGTCTTTGTCTCTGGTATACCTTTAGATGATAAAACAGTGAAGTTGACCAGAACCAGTTGACTGAGAATCAAACCTATGGGGCTAATGTGATGTTCAGTTAGCAGAGGGAAGACTACAGACAGAGGATAGAGGAACTTCCTATGATGCCAATGGCTGTATGAATGAGGAACATGATCCCCATATTCCAGCTGGAAGAACACATAAAAGTAGAAAACACCAGATTTGATGAAGTCTGATGAATGAAGAGTAAAGCAAGGGACAATATATAAACCTGCATCATATGTCCTTCAATTTTAATACATAGTTTATTCTATATGTTTTCTTAAAATATTTATAGATTTTTTCTAGTACATTCAGACACAACTCAATAAAGACTCATATTTTAGACACTCCCGGTATGTATTCTTAGGATGAACAAATGCCAAGCAGAATGGTCCATAGCTGAAGGAAAGAACAAAGGAAGTTCTGTGACTAACATGCATTGTACCTTAGCAGACATGTTATATTGCAAGGGCAAGATGCAAAACATGTGCAACAAATGTTTCCTTCTTACATCAAAGTTTGAACATGTAAATGTAAGGATATGTATTATATCAGGTGGTAGATATATGTTTCACAAAGTGATGTGATGTACAATATGAATAGTATAAATATTTCATTTAATTCTTGAGAACGTTTAACTATGTGGAAACAAAAGTGAATCTTGTTAAATCATAATCCTCTTTTGATCCTCTCTCACAATTTTCATGTTTGTGAACTTAACAGAAGAAGCAAAAATAACTTTAAAACACAGAAGCGTTCATAAGTTTAAAAGAAATCCACACTGACACTTGAAAAATATAATAATATAATATTATTGACTGGTAATACTTTAAAGTTCTGAACATCATTTATAATCATCAAAGAGAAAAATATAGGCGCATAAGTCTCAGTAGTTTAATGAACTAATATATACACAATATAATTTTTAAACAAACCTGTGTTTCCCATTTATCTCCAATAAGGAAAAATTCTCCAGGGCTTATGTCAATAGGCAAGACAGTGACATCTAGAAATCAATACTCATCCTCATAATGGAAAGTATCTAGAAGAAAAGTGATGTGGTGCATGTTAAAGCTGTTGTTAAAACTTCTCTAGGGAAATTCAGAAATATGCAGATATCATACACAGCTTTGAAGAGGAAAAGTCACTCACAATGCAAGAGACATGCAGGGAATTCACAAAGAGCCACTGAACAGGTTGATAGGTTCAGATGCACATTCACATTCCTCTGTTCTCCTTTAAAATGTTGAGAATGAGGAATGTGCTGTTTACCACTCTAAAGGATGATATTAAAAAAAACAAACAGAGAGTTACCTAAGAAAGAGCTGAGGAGAACTGCAAGACAAACTCTGAAATGAACAGACACAAGAGTAACTAGTCTAGGAGAGGACTTGAGAATTGTAATGTTTGCTTTAAAACCCATTTCTGGAACAGGAACATGGAATCAATGATATTCTGGTAGATGTTAACCATATTGGCTCACAATAGGTGCAGTTGTGTACAGTGTGTCAAAGGCTCAGGATCCCCTCTGATCATGTGCATCTGGGGAGAGTAGAGAGGATGAACAATATCAAGACTATAACCTCACAGAGATGGGGACCTGCTCACCCAGTGGGGTCTTTGATTTATTTTTTTCCCTGAAAAACTTCAGAATGTGCTAAAAGCAACAAATTCATAATGGAGCAAAAATAGCAATATTGTACTGTCAAAATATGATTATAATACAGTATAATTAAACCCACTTTGATACTCTGAAGTCTTGGATTGTCTTTCTCCATCTATTTCTCAATAGTAATTAACTACATATTTCTTTATATTAGCCAATTTCATTATTACCACTAGAAATGAATGAGCTTTCTTATTATCTACATAAATGTTATCATGCTTCTTTAAATAACACACATTTTAGACATATTCCTGTAGATTCCTGTAGGGCCCACACACTCTCACTAGAGGATAAGACAAAAGAATGTAGAAGCCACAACAAGGTCCATCTCCTGGCATTTGGGCATCCTGAAAATATTTAGAGTGTAAGAGCCTGTCTTCTGCCTTATTTCTCATCCCTCATCTGTGCTGTCAACAATTAGTATGATGGAGTGATGATGGCATTGTAGTCTGGGATGAATGAGGACAAGTTTCAGGCAGCATGATAATAGGAAAGACAAGAGAGATGTAGTTCTAACCCTTTGCAGTGTTCATGGTGGGAATATGACAGGGATTTTCTAAAAGATGTCTGTCCTGCGTGTGTAAATTGGTATGTGTGCTTACATTCATAATACTATGTTCTAAGTCAGAATCACAGACCTACATGTTCCCTTATTTGTTCAGATTTTTTTTGCATGAATCTGAACAAAGTGAAATCTTCCCTAAGACAGAACAGTGTGACCAGGTGGTCAAGAAGGATGTGGACCCAGTAGCCAGCATCCCTTCAGGGCTCTGGGTACACAATTGAGGAATGAGCCATTCCATTTGCTTTGTACTGGGGTCAACACAATAACTCCAGACTACTTCCTGCTTAATCAGGGCATCGATGCCTTTGGGTGAACTTTATCTTCATCAGGGTCTACCCAGGAGTAAGCCTCTGGCTCTGTAGCTAGGGCCTGGTAATCCTGTAATGCCAACTGATTGAATGTCTGGCTAGAAACCATTTGAAACTGCTGTGGAAGAAATCTAGAGAAGAATTTTATAAGACAGCTCATGACTAGTAGGATTAAGAAAAGGAAGTGAAAGGAGATTTAAAAGGGTAGTATCCAGTTTCATATTGGGATGTTATGAGCCACTCGCCAGAGGCATTGATCTGTTTCTTATGCTTTTAGAGAACCATCTGGAGTTGTCAGATTTTGTCTTTTACTATACCTGACTGATTGATATAGAAGCAACATTCAACCCTGAGGAAGAGACAAAGACCATCTCTTTCTGTTGTTAGTGAATTTAATCTTCTACAGTTTTGTAGCACATATGGGGGCCATTGAGTCTATTTGGTCCTAGAGGGTAAGGATGTTCTGAGCCACCCACTGGAGATCCTGGATGAGCTAAGAGGAAAACCAATGGTAAATAGCTATGGAAGTAGTCAGTCATGCTTCTCGAGTGGCAGTGGCAGCAATAATACCTAGTAATGCTACAGAAGGTTTGACCTGAACTGCTCCTCTGTCAGGCCCTGTTGGCATAAACCCAGTGCTGGAAACTGTCAAGAGCTCTTTAGCAGGTACCACCCCACAGTTTTAGAAAAAAGGACACCAGGACACAATTCCGAAACCACCTATCAGGTAGGCAGTAATGAACTTGAGTGAATCAGAGAACCAAGCATTGTGAATGTTTGGGCATAGGGACTGGGTACTAAGAGTTAAGGTATTGTTGTATTCTGTGGGATTCAGTGTGCCCACAAAGAATTTCCTGAGGAGTTAAGGCAGTCTATGATATTGAAGGGAGAGATGTGGGAGAGACAAAGGATGGTAGTGATATTTAGCTTAGAGCAATTATTGAGACATAAGGCGAGAGAGTGTAATAAGACAATGGGTGAGGCCATGAATCGTGATAATGAGTTTGACCCAGGAGTAACACACAGCCAGTATTCTCCAAAGCAGTCAGGCAGAGCATTATTTAGTAGCTGATATGCAGAAACTAAGGTCTGAAACAGAAGATGGTATGACAGGGAGGTGGGATCAATATACTCTAAAAGGCCTGATACTAAGGATGTAACGACCACTGTGAAGCTTCTACAGTGCCTATACCTAGAGTTTTAGAGACTGGAATGTGTACTCTCTGTAATTTGATTGTACCTGATGGGCAGCTGTGATGAATGCAAGAGTGAGTTTACCAGTGACCTCCATCTCCCATCTGAGGTGCCATGGATCATTAATTAGAATACACTAGATTGATCATTTTACATAAAATAGAATGCCTTTCTGAATATGCATCGTGTCTCCTAGAGGACAATAAGGGCAGCCTCCATAAGTCGCTGACCAATGTCTACAGTAATCTCTAGTTTGATTATAGAGACAGGTGACTTAGAAGTCCATTTAGGTGTTATAGGGATAAGTATCTCCTTTTGACAACCTGCTGGTGAGCAGTCTTCAGACCCCACCACACTTGTGGTCTGGTAGAATCATTAAGTATACGTTTACCCAACCTTTGAAATCTTAATATAACAATAAGATAGAGGGTAAAATACATCTGAAACATTTTTTATTAACTTAAATCACTTTTTTATACCTTCAGAAAGTTCATTTACATGTCTTAAATACTTTCTTATGCCTTCAGAACTTTCTTAAGCTTTCATAATCTCAGACCTTTATACACTTTCTTAGACTCTCAGAAGTTACGGAAACTTTTATGAATAGCCTCTCCTGGGCTCTCTTTAAGAACCTCAGTTCTGCCACACATGGTCAAATCTCAGTTTCTTTCCATTACTGCTTCATGTCTTTTTAAATCTAATACCACCTATATGACTCTTATATTGCAAAGTTTGGTTAACAGTATGAGATACATTCTTGTACGAGTACATAAAAGTGCAGCCTTAATACCTTATTAAACAAGTTTTTATTTTTTTATTTTATTTGTTTTTTTTTACCAACCTTGTTTTTATTATTTTTGTTTTCAGGATCAGAATCACACAAAAATAGAAAAATCAGGCATGGGGGTAAGCCTCAGTGAAGGAGAGATTGAAGGGGGAGTTATAGGGAACTGAATTGGCCTGTGATAACCTGATAAAGAGCATTTTCCCTATGTCTATTAGGATGGGCTATTGGTTAGAGGCTGGGGTCTTCATATGTAAGAACAATCTTGGACAAGTGTAGTTACAAAGAAATAGAGGAGGAGGGATTAAGTATAGTTATAAAAGATTTTCAGATCCTTTGTTTGTGCACCGGCAGAAGTTGCTACCATTGAAAATTGAGTGTGCCAATCGAGGCCATTGAAATATACTGAGGCCTTGTATTAGCACAGTGAGGCTTTAATAAATTCTAAGTCTGAAGAAAAAGAGGAAAGGTCTTAAAGTGAACTCAGCTGGAGGGAGTTTCTAGAAGAACCAAGTGGAAACTGAAAGGCAAGGGAGAAGCCCAGGACAGCACAGAGAAGCTGTAAGACTCCCAGGATGGAGCTGACAGACAGGAGAGATAAGGTTAAAGAAGCACAAAAGGGCTTAAGGAACCTATAGTTTTTTGAAGGAAGCTCCTTTTGAAGGAAGCCCAGGATCACACTAGGAGAGATAGAACAGGTAGCATCAAGGAAAATCAGGCAAGGAAAGGTTGCATAACTGGGAGCATATAGACAGCTCCTAGGGGAAGGGGAGGAAGTTCCAGAAGGAGATGAGAGGAGTCATGGAAGAACAGAGCAGTAAGTGTTGTGGTAACAATAATTTGAATCCAGGGCATCCCCAAGTCGACTGAGAGACTTATCAGAGAGAAATGTCCCAAATCACAGGGAAGAGGTATCCCTTTCTATGTGATGAGGGCCTGATGGGGGGAGAGTAAGCTTCCTGGCACACAGTTGTGACTTTTGTGGTAAACATAAACAAAGCAGGATGCTACTTACTGACACTCAGCAGAAGAGCAGAGAGAAGTGGTTGGATCAGGTAGAGATGGATGGGTATTTAAGGTAGAAAGAAGAAGCAGTTGAAGAGGCAGACTCTAGAATCAAATTTGGTGGATGGTAAAAGCCAGAAGAATCAAATGATCTATTCATACTTTAGGAGAGTCAGATCAGCAGCTTGAGTCAGTTTGAAATGTTGAGATGTGGGCTGAGTTGAAAGGTAAGCATCCCCTCCCTATGCTACCTGAAAAGAGAGAACATAGGAAAGGGGTAATGGTTGGAGGTCCTTGTATGTTAGGAGGTGGGAAAGATGCTGAAAAGAAGAGACAATAGTGGGTGACCGAAGATTAATCTTTTTTATTTGAGTATAAGAAGCTCAGCTATGACCCATCCTTGGACAGTCTGTTCTACTTTTTTTGATAAGTAGTAATATTTTGATAAGTATGCAATGGGTGCAAAGGAAGATCCCAATTGGTGACCCAGGACCCTGAGGGTATATCCCTCCTTTTTTGTAACCTGGAGAAAAACTGGTGAGTTAAGTCCAGCAGATGTAGGGCCAGGTCTAGAAGAGGGCCTGTTGAAACTTAAATAATGGCTTAGTAATTTGTGCAAGAAGGTATTTGTGAGAAGGTCCAAGGGCCACCTCATGTAGGGAGGGTTAAGTAGACAGAAGGAATCCAGGAGCATAAAATCTAGCCATCCTTTGGAAAGAAAGAATTTCATCCTTCATGGTGGGGACTGTGAGTGACTGAATTAAGTGTTTCCTATCTAGGAAAATGGCCTAAGAAGTGGACATGTGGGCGTCAGAGCATGAGATCTTATATCCCTGGCTAGACAGATAATTTAATAAGGCAGAGGTGTTGTGTAGATGTAATTCTGAACGATTTTATTAAATAAGAAACACAGAGCCAAATGCAGAGTTAAAAGCCCAAGAGGCCAGAGCAGCAGCCAAGAGCTAAGACCAAAACCACCATCTTACCCCTTGCTGTCACAGTCGTCCTTCCCCTCAGAAAGAGACCTACTACCTGTGTGTCTGTCCTTTTATTGACTTTCTGTTCTGCCTTCTCATTGGTTATAAACCCAACCACATGACCTCCCCGTCACTGCCTGTCTATACAGATTTCCAGGTCTCTATGGTTGGTATCGATATTAAAGGTGTGTGTCTCCAAGCTGGCTATGTCTTTGAACACAAAGACTCTGCCTGCCATGTGATCGGATTAAGGGCATGTGCTACCATTGCCATACTTCTGCTAAATGGCTTGCTATTAGTTCTGACCCCCAGGTAAAATTATTTATTAACATACAAATAAAATCACATTTTGGCACAAATAAAATATCACCATAGTGTTGGACTGGCTAATTTGCAGGGATAGACTACAAAGGAGAGGATTTACTATGTACTGTGAAAGCTTGGATTTAGGAAGAGATAGAATAAGTCAGAGGCTAGAGACTGGCCAAATAGATGTGGGATATCCCAGAATCCCTTGGGTATGGTAGTCCAGGAGAGTTGGGTATAAAGCTGACTATCTGGGTCAGTCCAAATAAAGGCAAAGTTACTTTTTGACGGGATTGTAAGGTATGAAAAAGAAGGCATCCTTAAGGTCTAGAACAGAGAAATGGGATGTCTCTGAGTGCATGGTTGGGAGAAGAATATAGAGGTTGGGTACCATAGGGCCAAGGGAGCCACTGCTGAGTTGATAAATTGGACATCCTGAAACTAGTGGTAGATTCCATTGGGTTTTTAACTGCTAGTATGGGGGAATTAAAGGGGAAAGAAGTGAGGCTCAGAAGATTCTTTCTTGATAGCCAGAGATAAGAGGCTTAAGAGTGGGTATTGAGCCTCTGTGATATATTTGTTGGGGTTTTGTGAAGCCGGTAAAGCTGTCACCCTATGCTGACAATAGTGTAACATGATGCAGGTCCCTAAAACTCCCTCAGTACTAAGTATGTGGCCCCAGTGTCCGAAAGGAGAGAGAGAGATTGCCCTGATACTGTGATGTCTACTAAGGCTCATGGTCAGAGATGGCAGTGGTCAGGCCAAGAGAACCTGGGCCCCCTCAGTCATCTATGGCCAGATCTATGAAGTCAGCTGATGGGCCATCTGGGCTTGATGTCCCCATGCCGCAAGGGACAAGAGGGCAGTCAACAACCCAATTCCCTTCTTGATGGCACCTTGGACATGGTCTAGATAGTGTTCAAGGGTTCAGACAGGCCTGGGCTCAGTGACTCTCCTGAGAGTATTTGAAACAGGGAACCAGAGGTTCTCAGGCTTTGGGAGTCTAGGGATCCTGAGAAGTTGCTACAGCCGGTCAAAATCCCTTCACTAGCATCAAGTATTTTTGTTTTTGAGCTTTTCCATCTCTCCCACAGAGCATGTTAAAGGTCACCACTAAGACATCTGCCTGTGGAGTCAGGGGTCCTCTCTCTAGATGTTTAAATTGGGCCCTAATATCAACAAACCTCTGGGAGAGGCAGCATTTCCTAAGGAGTTGTTTTATGTCTGGGGTCTTGGGATCAGATTGGTATACTATGAAAGGGTCTTTGTGAGTCAGTCTAGGAATTGAGATGGGTTTTTGTTTGTCCTGGATGACCTCTTGGATTTTTCCATAATTTACCCCTTTAAGGGTGGCCTTGTGAAGACCAGCCAAGAGGCAAGTTACAAATTGATCCTGAGCCAGAATGCCCCCTAGGGTATTGTGGTTCCATTCAGGGTTCTGGTTTGGGACTACCTCGGTCCTGACTGCTTGGATAGCATATTACTGAGAAGGGAGACAGGGAACCAAGAGAGGCTGGAGAAGAAGAGAAAGGACTGTGGGTTGAGGTGGATAAAGGGGAGGCTAGTTAGTGTGATTAAAAATAGTGTAAGAATCACCTGATTTGTGCCACACTGCTGGAAGGAGTTGTTTTTTACTTTGTTGGTCCATGTCATGTGATCATTTTAATCAAAATGAAAGTGAGGCCACATGGAAAAATCCATCCTTTCCAATCCTAGCAAAGATTATTGTCAGTTATGTGGTTGCCTCCATCCCATTAGGGGGACAGCAGCTAAGGTGGCAGCAAGCCACATGTTTCCTTTAAGATCACCTACATATGGATTATTAACTATCAACCCCGGAGTTATGAGTTTTAAGTTACCCCTTTTGTTACAGATTTTGCAGGATTTTAGTCGTGCCCAATATGCTTACAAATTTGAGCTACAGAAAATTTGCACAATAATTTTACAAATCTTGAGATAAGATTCATAGCTTAGCCGAAGTTTTCAGATTAAATCAAAATCAAAAAAGTATGAGTAAAGAAGGCTTAGAGATGAGAAATTTTTGAGTCTGGTCTATAGACAGAGGATGCTTCAGGAAGTAGCAGAGAGATGCACCAGCTAGTGAAGAACATGTGTGAAGGATGTGTACTGTGTATACCTTGGAGCTGGCCTACTGCTTTGCTTTTCCCTCTCCTGTTAGGTCTGGTTCCCAGCTCCCAATTTTCAATAAACTATCAGATCCATCAACAGTGCCTTAAAAAACAGGACATTTACACAGTGTGTGGGGGTGGGGAGACTAGACAAAAACAAACATGGCTTGGAGCAGAGAAGAGAGAGATAGGGTATGGGGAAACTCTTTCATTTCCTCAATCACTCACAGTATTTGTAAAGTTTCCAAATATTATTAGGACCTAAGGTGCCATTAGGAAGCCCTTTGGAATGATTATTGAAGGGGCATTGAGACAAAATTTGATTGTAAAATACATAAACTTAGGGCCCTTCAGGTTGGGTGTCAGTAGGAGAAGCTGGAGGTTTTTTTTTGTTTTTTTTTAAGGCATCCTAAGAGGGAATGAGAGGATATTTGATGACTCATTTCCATTGATGAGAGAGAAGGAAAATGTTACTGGAGTCTGTACGTGTGGGCATCCCCAGGACTCAGAGAACCGAACAAGGAGCATTCAGTATGTCATCAACACACTCAATGGGGGTCACTGGCTCATCCACCAGTAGGATTCAGTACCTGGCACCAGGGCTTTCATAGAGGCCAGATGGCAAAGATGAAAACTGAGCTCTAGTAGGAGGGTCTCATCCACAGGTAAGGGTTGGGATGAGGTCCCAAAAGCCACAGGGGCCTAGATGAACTGTGGGGTTACAAGTAGCTTTGAAGGGAAGGCAGAAGAAGAGAAAAGGAAGGGGCACAATAACTGGTTTGCCCTGAAGAAACTGCAGGATAGCAGCTCTAAATGTGGGGGATGGGGTCAGGAAAAGAGGGCTAGATGTAGCCTCAAAGACTATGGCTAGGTACCTCCACATCCAAGAATGCCAAATGGGCGCTGGAGACTCAACTGCATGTTCCTCAAACTCAGGGAAATGTTGACACAGACCAAAGGACAAACTTAGCAAATTGCTGTTATTGGATGGGGTGCTGAGTGATCCATGAGCCAGGAGGTGAATCTGTTGCTGGTGGACTGGAGGTGAGGGATAGGGTCCAGTGCAGCTTAGGCACCCTAGGGGAAATGCAGGTGCTAGAGGTGACTTTCCCAGGTTTCAGAACGAAATGAACACATTACAACTCAGATGTAAAGGTATTCTGGCAGTTGGGAGCCAAGGCGTATCACAAAGTTACACACACAACAAACCTCACTCAAGATATTTATTGGGAAGGAAAACACCAGGAGGGTGGCTAGGTGAGAAACAGCAGAGAACTGAGCAGAAGTCAAGGTTAAGTATAGTTTCTTGTCATGTGGTACGGGAGTGGGACTTTTCAGGGTGAAAAATCTAGGGTCGGGATTGGTGGGATTTCAGGTCCAGAAATGGAGCTTTTTACTCTGTAGGGTGGGGCAGGGTACAGATAATAGGGCAGTTAAAGTGTTCTGTGGGCAGAACCTGGCAGTTGGAGGCTCAGGGGAAAGGCTTGGCCACTGGTGTGGCTGGAAGTACTTACAGTAAGGATTTGGTGTCTGTGAAGAACGAGAGTACAGTGGTGACAAAATACTTCCACTTAAAGTTCTGCAGCCCCCAGCCTTATGGATTCCAGCAACTGGACATTGGAGTCATTCATAGAAGATCTTGGTTGATGAAAAACACTGTGTGAACTGGATAGTCAAGATTACTGAATGCATCCCGACATAGTTTCTCTTTTAAATACCATAGCAATTTTGTCCCTGGAGGCCACAGCAAGGCCACCCCTTCTCTCTGATCGTTGATATAGGCAGTGTTGACTCCAAGACCAGATATTATTTGGCATGCACTCACTGAAACTCCTGGAAGCATTATTAGATATGTGATACAGAACATCTGAGCTACTGAGGTCATGAACTGTGAAAGAGAATCTACTCATGATGTTGTATAATGGTTTCCTCTGTGCTTGAAATCTTATATCTAGCAGGGAATCTCCTCTAGCAGTCCCTTAGTTTGGGCTTCTCTTGCTGTGAAGATAACCATGACCACAGCAACTGTGAAAAGGAAACAGATTAGTTGGGGCTGGCTTCCATTCTCAGTGATTCAATACACTCTGATTATGGTGGGAAGCATGGAGGCATGTAAATAAACATGGTACTGGAGAAGGAGCCAAGAATTCTCCATCCAGACTGACAGGCAGCAGGAAGGGAGAGATGCACAGGGTTATGCTGGATCATCTGAAACCCCAAAGCCCAACCCCAATGAAACACATCTAACAAGGCCACACCATTCCAACAAGGCCATGCCTCACAGTACTACCACCCCTTATGAGCCTATGTTGCTGATTTTTATTCAAACCACCACAAGCAGGAGGCTAAAAGACTCAATATAACTTCAGGGAGTGCCTGAAACTAATGTGATTCACAAGATCCTTTTTTTTCCAGAGTAAACAGTAAAAGCTTGGAGTCTTTCTCAGACAAGGCCATCTTCAAGGAGCCCCTGAGACAAGACAAGCTGCTTGGAAGAAACACAAACAGTAGAACTGAATAGATGAGGATTAGACCAGCTGATTCACTCAAGAAAGGACACTCTCTAACCCATTGAGTTGTCTGAAGGCTGTGAAGTGAACTCCAGATTTCAAGCGTTTGTGAAATGTTTCACATGCAGAGGTGGACTCCTATGATAAATGCGATTTTGAATCATTTCTTCTCTTGTAAATAATTCCTTGCTCATATTCCTGTAAGTAACCACAATAAACCTTAAAGTTCACCAAGGTGGACTACAGTGATATCCATACTTTGATCTGTTCTGGGATCCCTATCTGGGGTAAGCAATCATATGTATTGTGTGTAGCCAGGAAACGTTTTGCCATACAACAACAGCCACTTTGCTAAGCCAGCATAGTGCCTTACTATGTCATATCCTTAGAATCACACATAAATGCAGCTCATATCCCTCACCAAAACAGCTTCTCTTTATAGCAAATGGGACCATTACACAAAAACAACAACAGAAACAAAAAATGCAAAAATTGGACACCATATGAAGATCAAAAGATTGTGGGGAGCTCAGCTACAGTGTATTATACATCTTCATCACAGGTCCTGCATCTCTGGCTCAGGGAACATCACAGAAGAGGGGCAGAGAGAGTCTAAGTTCCAGATGACAGAACAGCTGCTGTGATGCTGCCCTGTTTGAACCATTTTGGAACATTTGAAAATATGTGACATGTTTCAAAATCAGATAATGAGATAGGATTCTATATATTAGTCTTGAAATTATAAACAAGTTAGCAGGACTAGATATTTGTTAATTCACCCCTCAGCTCTGTCTTTCATAAGCCATGCTCTTGATATACTTCATCAACTGAATATATAGAGAAATTATTGTGTATAGTACTATATAAACCACTGCATATAATAGGGATGGTACCATATTATTTACTATATTTTATTATGAATTTATTTTTTTTGTGTGTGTGCTTGAGGAAGAAAAATTACATGGTGTTCATGTGGAGGTCATAGGACAACTGGCAGAAGCTGATTTTCTACTTCTACCATGTGGGTCTTGGTGGTCAAACCAAGATTTCAGGCTTGGCAGCAAGTGTCTTTATCTCTAGTTCATCATTATTAAATATTTAATATGTAAAATGTTATATGTTACCTTCATGTGTTTCTAAATCTGTCTTCTTTCCAATACTCTAGTGCTGTAAACTTATAAGAAAGAGAATTCAAATTATGGAAAGAGGCCAAATTCTTGCTAAGCTAATTAAAAAAAATCTATGTTGAAAATCTATACTATCAGAAATAAAGTGGTTACCAATATACCATGGTGTAACATATGAATTACAATTTTCAGTGGACAGGAATTTGCTCCCATTGATTTCTGGGCCTGTGGTAAGACAGCACATGGTGAGGGAAGAGAAAACCTATGCACCCCATGCATTAGAGGAAACAAAGAGAAGAGAGAGGGAGTGGCCGTGTTCCTAATGTCCTCTTCAAATATACTTCCTAAATGGCCCATCTAGTACTAGACAACTAGACTGTACTTGTGAACTTTCCACTATCTCCAAATAGCAATTCAGACTGGTTACCAACCCTGCACATAGGTATTTGAATCATTTAAAAAATAATCCAAGCTGAGTGCTAGAGTTCTTGCTGAGTGTGCACAAGATCCTTCCATCAATTTCCAATACTTCAAAATGAAATGAGAAAAAGTCTGGCATTTCCTTGGGTGCACAAGACAGTACCCAGTGCTGAAGGGATTGTGC
Organism: Peromyscus nudipes; assembly: GCA_902168325.1. Lineage (NCBI taxonomy): Eukaryota > Metazoa > Chordata > Mammalia > Rodentia > Cricetidae > Peromyscus > Peromyscus nudipes. The sequence continues at coordinate 48,635 of CABHPH010150704.1, forward strand.
AAGGAAACTGAGAGATCAAGGACATCCAGATTTACACCTGTTCCTTTTGATTCTGAAATCCTGGTGCAGACATAAGGCTGCCATTGGCTACTATGTATGGGGAAAAGATGAAGGGACTCGGATAAAAACTGCAGGGTAATAGCCAAATATCTACTTTAATGGCAATGAAAAAATAGGAAATATTACAACTAAGAACCAGGAAAATTCAGATTTCAATATGAAATTTGTGACCAGCTTTGCAGTGAGAGGAAATAGTAGGACCCATACTTACAAAAGAGCTTCAAAAATAGGCAATAGACTCTCAAAAACAGACTTCTATTTTTCTTTTCCTTTTCTTCCTTCCTTTCTTTTCTTATCCTTGTTTTTTGACAGAGACTCGTGTAGTCCAGGTTGACCTGAAGCTTGCTATGTAGCAGAGGATGACCCTGGGTATCCTGCCTCTATCTTCTGACTACTATAGGACTACAAGAATGTGCCACCACACCCGTTTATGGGGTGTGAGAGATCAAATGCAGGGCTTCGTGTGTGCTAGGGTAGCAGTCTCCCAACTGAGCCACATCTCCAGACTTAGCAGTGACATTTTAAACACAAAGAAAAGTGGTGGAGGATAAAAGACCAAAGTCGTTGTCACAGCCAGAAAATTAGTCAAGGCAAGGGCAGCCCTCAGGACAGGACAAGCGCTGGGATGAGGGATCAACCATCCTTCTATCTTTTACTGATTTCCACCGTGGATGTTCATTGACCATGAAACAGTGACACAATGGGGATCTTCATACAACAATATGCTTCAGTGAACGTATTTCCCTCATGCTCTTCAGCTTCCATTCTCTCGTTCATTCTGTTTGTCCCCTTTCTTCCCCTTGGCAGGTTTTCTCATGTCTTTATTCAGTGTATATGCATCCATCATTTTGTGTAATTATATCAGATCTATGATCCATAAACAAGAGAATTTGTGTAACTACATTTTATTCTTGTTCATTTTTCTTTTCTTTATTATTTCTTTCCTTTCTATTTATTTATTTGTTTGTTTGATTGTTTATTTTGGGGGGAAGAGAGTCTCTCTTTATAGTGCTGCCTGTCCTGGGACTCACTACTTAGACCAAACTGATCCAGAACTCAGAGATCTACGTGCCTTGCCTCTTTAGTGCTTGGAAAGAAGCGTGAGACACAATAGCAGGCCTAAAACTTTTTTGTATGGCTCTGTTTACTTAATATAATTCTCACATTTTTTTAATGACTGGCTTCATAGCCTTAATATAATTATCTCTTTGTTTGCATTTTCTTAAAAGCAACACAACTTTCTCGAAGTCATTGATAGAAAGAAAATTTTATTACATATGTATATATGTGTCTGTACATATATTTATATTTATATATTCGTATAATAGCTACATAAAAAGAATGTGGAAATGTTTCTCCTTTAGCAAGGAAAAATGACTAGGGCTAGAAAACCAAGCCAAATATGCAGAACTAGTTAAGTTATGAATCTTAGAGAAGAACCTGCTACTTTCACTTTGCTAAAGCCGCAGGATACCTAATCACATTGCAAATATTTATCCTTAAACCAGAGATAAGTACTGTTCTCATCCCCTGCCAAAGAAATGTGGCTTGCAACAGATGGCAACCATTACAGAGAGCTACAGCAGACCAAATTGCTGAGAACAAGTGACCTTGTGGTGCTCAGCCTCATCTGATTTATCTAAACACAAATGTGCTAAAGGCTCAGGTATCATAGTGAAAGAGAGGTTGAACAGATTGCAAGAGCCAGAGGAACAGGAAGTTTGCTGTGAGAATTTATCTCCTACAAATATCAGAGAGGCTAAACCCATGCAGTCCCATCAATGTGGCTTCCTAAACAAGACTTGAACAATAACAAGATATTGATAGACATGCTAACATGGAAGGTCTGAATCTTATGAGGCCTTACGCATAGACAGAGAACTATAGACAACTAAGGAATGCTGAGATTGGGAGAAATAGTCTTACTCAGGGAAAAGTCTCCCAATTGGTCATCAAATACCAAATCATCAGCACTGAAATTATATACATACAAGTAACACTATGGACTAAGCAGGTTGTATTTACATAAGGAGAACATTTATGTATGTGTGCTTGAGTATGACTGGGGTAAGTGACTACATTTAAAGAATAGAATCCATAAATTTGAATGGCATTATGAGGTTTATAGGGAAGTGTTAGAGGTAGGAATAAGAAGTGGAAATGATGTAATTATGTTTAAATTTCAAAAGTAAAGAAATTTTCATAGAATTAAAAAAGGTTGTTTCACAAGGTCAACATTTTTCATTTTCTCAGAATATTTTCATGCTATTAATGTTAAAATTAATTTGTACTATATTTTACTAAGTGTTCTAATGATCTCCAATTCTAATTGTGACATTGTGTTTTCCCTTTTACTCCCACATCTTTAGGTATTTTCCTCAGATTTGAGTCTCTATGTAATTCTTCCAAGTACTCTAAAATGGTGCAGGTCAGGTGATGAAAATTAGAAGTACATTGAGGACAACTAAGGACAATGTCAATAGCCTGTAACATGTAGGGGTCTATCGTCCCTAAATGGAGAGATCCTGTCAATAATGATGCAATATACTTATGTCACAGTACATGGAGAAATCAAGGTGGAAACTCCGTCTATACTGATTGGTTTTCACACTTGTAGAAGTAATAAAATAATTATGGAAATATGAACCATGAGAGCAATACCAACAACAAGTCCGGTGTAATACTGTCATTAACATCATTGTGTAATAAACTGATTCATGACTGAATTAAAGGCCCAGATCACAAGATGGCACACTTGCCTGTCACCATCATTATGCACAAGAATATGAGTCTAGAGAGCATAGAGATCCTGGGGAAGAACATAATACTAATATTCAGCTAAGTTGACAGAGCAATAAAATGCCCCCTAAGCTCTTATTTTGTGGTGATATATTGTGTACCCCAATAAAGCTTACCTGAGGATCAAAGGACAGAGTCAGCCACTAGATTAGACACAGAGGTCAGGCAGTGGTGGCACACACCCTTAATCCTATCACTTGGGAGGCAGAGATGCTTCTGGATCTCTGTGAGTTCAAGGTCACACTGGAAACAGAACCAGACAGTGCTGGCACACACCTTTAATCCCAGTACTCGGAAACACAGAAGCCTTTAATTCCAGGAGGTGATATCTGGGCAGAGAGAGGTCTATAAGGCACAAGGAAACAGGAACTCACGCTTGAGGCTGAGGATTTCATAGAGGTAAGCTAATGGCTGGGTATTCTGTTTCTCTGATATTTCAGCTTTCAACTCAATATCTGGCTCTGGGGTTTTTACTACAAGACCTTTTAAGATTCGTGTTACACCTATTTTCATTCAGGAGGAGGGTAGGTCTATCCCTTAACTCTCATCAGAGAAGCTTCATTTTGCACTCTATGGTAATCAACAGAGAATCCCATACTCATTCAAGGTGCTGAGAATAAGAGTCTCTGGAGGGTCCATCTAAAAATGGGACATCTATATGACAGCTCTTCCTCCAAAGATTAGGAGATCATAATGGAAGAAGAGGCAGAAAGAATATGTGAATAAGAGGTGGTAGATGATTTCAAGGAAATAGGTCTTGTCTAGACTAAACCAGGGCACTTACACATGTGAATTTACTGTCTTGAACAGTACACACAAAACCTACCCAAGATTTAGAAGACAAAACCCAAGCAGAGTGGTTGTGGCAGGAAGTCCAACTCCTAGCTGAAGAACTGATGGAAATTTCTGGCTTTAGGGAGAGAAAGTGACAGATAACTTTAAGGATTCAGTCTTTCAGAGAGAGAGAGGCTAACGTTGCTTTCATATATGCCCCTGCTCTAGCATATAGGCATCACTAAGTATAGACTCTGCTTTCCTCCCTTTCTCCTTTCCTTCCTTTCTCCTTTCCTTCCTTTCTTTTCTTCATTTCCTCTTTTCTTAAAGAAGCACATGGAATCTGGAGAGAATACTGATGTGAGATAAGAAAGGAATTGGAAAGGAGATAATAGTGGGTAATTTTGACAACCATATTAGCATGAATAAAATACTCAAACACTTAATTATTAAATGATATAAGCTAAATAAAGAAAACTAAGTTGATTTGTGTTGGAAGAAGTTAGAAAAGCCTGGATCCAATGGGACATAGAGACTTCTCTAATGTTCACACAAATCTCACCTCAGAGTTTTTATCACCTTCCATGGGACCCTGGTCAGCCTTTAGCAATCACAAAAACTCAATGCGTCTTCAAAACACCTTGTCTCTTTGGAGATATTCACAGGAAACTCTCAAGCATCTTTGTTAATTAGCAACTGGAAAAAGTTTCATAAATTATTTTGTCCCCCAAAGCCAACACTGTCATTGCTACTGCAGGTGAAATGAAAATTGCAGTTCTGGAGGGAGGTGAGGTCACAGAATCACAGAGCTCTACCTCAGGTCTGAGCTGACTCTCACACGGCACTAGTTATTAATAAGTCTAGATCTGCCCAATGAACTCATCACCCTTCTGAGGCAAGAAGCCAGGTGAGTACTTTGTATTTCACTCTGAGCAACAGAACCAGCAAAGAACAGAGGCCTGTGTAATTGCTTATGTCTAGCAATGGGAATCTGACGTAGGAACAGATCCCTGGAACTGAGAGAGAAGGCACAAGAATAATTCTATAGCTAAGAAGTGAGTGAGAAAGACAGAAGAGTTCATAAAGTTTTGCCAGTCACTGTTGGTTTTGAATATAAATGCCCATGTTAGAGTGACTGTGAGTACACCAGGGTAATGCAGTCTGTCTGTGAATGTGCTGAAGTATTGTCTCAAAAAGACAACGTGATAATTCACTTTACCTTACATGATGTGTAGAATATTTTTGCAGTATGATTGTTAGAGTTGAACTAACCATGGTTTTATGCCCATAGTAAACATTTGAAAGGAAATATAAGAAGCACATGACCCTCAGCGATATAGATGTAAATATTTCTTTGGAGTATAAGGTATTCTCATGTAACACTGCATTTATGAGTCTTTATTGAATGACCAATGGTAAAATGGGTGGCTTGAAACCTCTGTTCTTTACTTGGGCTATCCCTGATGTTTGAATCATACATGGTGATAAGCACAAACTGATGCCATGCCTTCCCTTAACCATTTCTTATTGTTGCTAAAGGAACCCAGGGTTTTATGCATGTCAAGACAAGGCTCTACCCCTTGTTTCCATTTGTTGCCACAGTTAGTTCTTTGTTTTAGTTTAGACAATGGTAAAGACTTTCACATTCTTCAGGTTCCTTTTTTTTCATATCTCACATGCCTCTCTGCCTTTTGAGGGTATTATAAATATTGTAAGAGATTCATCAATATAAAAATAAGTATATGCAGAATGAAATATTTTACTTACTTCTCTTCTTAGGCTATTTCAGCACATGTTTCATGTTGCATATTTTACAGAGTAATAGAGTTAATAATTCCTTTATAGTTAACACTATAGCCTTTATCCCTGCCTTGAAACAAAGAAAATTTTCAGTGGTAGAATACACTTCAGGTTCACTTTGTGCTTACAAATACAAACTGGGTGATGGGACAGTTTTCTGTTATGACAGACCACAATCAGCACTGCATTTTGGTAAGACTTCCAAAGCCTTATTTGCACCTGGCATTTGCCTATGAAAAAAAAACTTTATTCAAAAAATAAAACCTATTTTTATAAGATTTCCACTTTTTTATTTGTTTTGTGTGCCTGAAAGCTTTGCCTGCATGTGCAAATGTGCACTATGAGAGTGCAGTGCCTGTAGAGGACAGAACCGGTGTCAGAACCTCCTGGAACTAGAGGTACAGGCAGTTGTGAGCCACCATGTGGGTACTGGGATTCAATCCAGCTCCTCTCCAACATTGAGAATTGTTCCTTACCACTGAGCCTTCTCTCTGGTCCCCCTAAAAGAAAACTTCTTACTACCAAAAGAAGATGGTCATGCATGATTTAGGGAGCTGGATACAAGACAGGCAGCTTTTGTTGTGCACTTCCCTGAGTGGAATAGGTCTGTGTTCATGGTTGCGTTCAGAGGAATCAAATCACTTTGATCTGGGCACTGTTATTGGTCCTTAGGTCTGTGTTAATCCACAACATATGACATGATCTGGTAAAAAAGGCTGTTGGACTTGAATGATACAGATTGAAATGCATACAATAAAAATAAATATGTATTATAATTATGTTTTCTGTTATACCTTTAACTCCTAACAAAATAAAACAAAGTGTATATTTAAAAGTGAGATTGGTATTGTAGTGGATGTGATCAAAACAAACACATAGTACCTTCTTGTACAGAATCCTGTGTCTGTGAAGACAAACACCCATTTCCAAATTGAGCAGACTGACCTCAGAGATCTGAGCACAGGAATGGTCTTGCACACTGGTGGATGTTGGTTACTATTTGTTTTCTTTCTCATTGCTTATTATCTCACTACCCTGGATGTAGTTGCATACCCAAATAATCAAATCTCAGGCACATCCTACAGATACGTCTTAGTCATTGCCATTCAGTGATTCTCAAAGGCCACAGCAACTCTTGGAATCAATCACCTTGTCAATAACTGCAATTTTTCCATCTTCCTAGATGTGGCAGTGTAGGTCCACGGTCATCATCTTCCTGGGAAAGTCCATGGCCTCTTGATAAGTACAACATGGAAGTAGAGCTTTAAAAATCTTCCAGGGATGTTGACCTTTCACATGACCCTGTTGGACAGTGGGTATCCTAAATGATGTCCTGTTTCCTACATGTATGATCAACAGTTAGAGCAGTGAAATCACAATTTAAAACGTGTTTATGGTATCATTCTGACAACATGTCAGTGAAACCACACTCAAGTCAGCACCACAGTTTGCAAATATACAATAATATTTGTTTATTGGGATCAAGGTCTTAAACTGTGATACCATGAGGGTTGTGTAAAGACATCAGCTGCCATTTACCCAACAACCTAAACCCAAACTCAATTCCTTCCTCCTTCCTTCCTTGCTTCCTTTCTTTCCTTCTTCCTTACTTCCTTCTCTCTTCCCCGCTCCCTTGTTTCTCTCTCTCCTTTTCTTTCTTTATTTTGTATGACAAAGTTTTTCAACAAAAGAAACAAAAATCATAACCATATATTTCATGAGAATTGCACAAGCAATGTACATCTTGCAACACAGTGAGTAGAATAAACACAATACTTTAAGAATCTCAACAGTTCCCTTGAAATAACTAACCCAAACCAGATGTCTGCTGCACTGATGAGGTGATCAGACATCTTTCTAAACATTTCAGAGGTTAGAAAACATTTTATTTGTGTGAGGCTGCCATAAATGGAGTCCTATATCAGTAACCCTTGCATATTTTGAGGATTTTACTGGTCTATATAATTTTGTGTATTTATATTTTCTTCCTCAGTGCTGGGATCTGGAATTCTCTTATTAGAAATGATATAAAATTGTTTAGTTATGAAAAAGCTTGACAGTAACTCCCAGAAATCTAGATAGAAGGAACACATCCTATGGTGATATTTTATTTGTGTTAAAATGTTATTTTATTTGTACGTTACGAAATAAAGTTGCCTGGGTGTTAGAGCTAAAAAACCATTTGGCAGAAGTCCGGTGGTGGTGGCACACACCCTTAATCTGATCACGACAGGCAGAGTCTCTGTGTGTTCCAGGACACAGCCAAGCCGTGACAGAACTTTTAATCTCAGTACAAACCATAGAGTCCTGGAGGTCCGTATAGACAGACAATGATGAAGAAATCATGTGGTTGGGTTTAAAGCCAATGAGAAGGTAGAACAAAAAGACAATAAAAAGATAGATCATACAGAAAAAGGTCTCTTTCTCAGGGGAAGGATGGCAACAACTGGTAAGCTAAAGGCTTCGCTAATGCTCTGATCTTTTGGACTTTTAACTCTGCATTTGGCTTTATGTATCTTATTTAATAAGACCATTTAGAATTTCATCTACAACATCCATTGTAGGATTAATTTTGTATCCTCCAGTAATATTTGCTTCAGCAAGACCATTTTACAGTGCTGATTTTTTTTATTTCATCTTATTTTGGAAATCTTTATAAGAACTCTGATTTTGAGAGATGAGGACTGGTATTATGCTCATTTGTAAAATGGTTGTGATCCTCATTGTCCACTGTTGGAGGTGGTGGTGTTTGGGATGGCCATTCAACCATAAAATATTGTATTCACTGTCTTTTGACTTTGAATATGTTAATTTACCTGCTGTTTCTTGCACTTAGGGTCATGTTTTTTCTAAAAATGACTTTTCTCTTCCTTTGGTTTTCTTGGAAGCTATCTCTTCTTCTGTCATCAGAAACTGAGCAATTTCCACAGGTTTCTCTTGCAATTTCTGGTCAGTTTCACCATCCTATCATTCCTGATCCCTGGGGGTCACTCATGTTCTAGTAGAGACAGCTTATCTGATCACTCTTGGTTCCATTCCTCCATCCTTTCCATAGCTAACTGCTGCCTCCAGAGAACTCTAGGATGTATGTCTTCCTTTCCTCTTCCCATAGACCTCCTTTTGTTCAGCAGACTCACTAGTTCCTTTTTTCTTCTCTTCTGAATACCTCATGTAAGCCTCAGTGGCCTGCTTCTCCTGATCTCCTGAGCAGCTTCTCAATCTGTACTTTAAGATCTTTGTAGCACTTCTGGCACTGAGTATGGGTTTTTATAGCTTCTTCTTGCAGTTGCTTACCCACCTGCAGATGATATTGGTCCAAAAGTTCTGCTGAATATCTGATACCAAATGGTGCCCAAATTCTTATTCCTGTAGGATGTTAGCCATGGTGTGGTCCTCCAGGACGGCACTTTGTTCACACTGTGAACCCACCAAGGCAAACTTAGGCCACTGTGGCTTCTTGGCCTCTGCTACATGTTGATCAATGTGCATACCTATCATGGTGGTCAGAAACAGCTATCTATGTTGACCAGGCAGTGATGACAGGAAATCTACCAAGCCTGGAATTGGTATGTACAATTTTATTTTGCACATATCAATTAATTAATCATGGGCTGTCACAGGGTATGTGATGCAGGTATGCATGTCAAAGCTTCTGTGATTGTTATTAAATGATATAAACAGCTAACTTTCTTATTTAGTTATTCTTAAAGGTGGGATTAATGGGACCTAGGGATATTTCCCCCTTCCATGTTAGCATTCTGTTGGTGTGATATTTAGGTCTTGTTTAGCCAGTCATGTTGAGACTTCAAGGGTGTTGCTTCCTTGACATTTCTAGGAGACGCAATCTCAAAGCCAATATGTGTTCCACTGGTGCTTATAGTCTTCCTGCTTCTCTATGACAATGTTCCCTGTGCCCTGAGTGCAGAAAATGTATATGGATCAATTCAAACTTGGCATCACAGAACCACTTGTTCTTGGATTTTATGTTGTGATTTTATGTAATGGTCTCCTCATTTTGTAAAAGATTTTTCTTCTCTGATACATAAGAGTTCCAGGTAATGTAGGATTGCTGAGGGCAGGAGGAAAAAGTCTTCCTCAGGGAAAATACCCAAATCCAGTAGGAACTGGTGAACACTGAAATCATGTACATACAAGTAACAAATGCATATTGAGAAGAGTATATACATATATATATATGTGTGTGTGAATATGTGTATATGCCTATGTTCGTGTATAGATATGCATAAATACAGTTTGATTACTGGCATGTAGAGTTTCTGTTTTCAGCATTTGCTACCTTCACTTTGTATAAATTTTTATCTGTTTGGTTTGTCTTTTTATTTTCTCTTTTTGTTAGCTTACACAGTAACAAGTTTCCTTCAAGCATTTTAATACTTAGTTTTTTTTATTGTCACAAACCTTCTGCTTTCCCCATTTCTTTGGCCTCATTCTAGCTAACACTGTCCTCCTTTCCCTCAGGAAACAATACTTTGTCATTATTCATTATAACCAGACCAATAGCCTGACCATCATCTAAAGAAAATTGTGCCAAATCATAGAATGGACTTATGGAGTCTGGCAATAAGACTAATTATCTTTTCACAAAGTATAACAAGGATTCTAGGAAATTTCTCTTATTTTCTACTATCTAGTCATTTAATATAGAGAATGCTCATAACATCCACAGGTTTGATTCTAATATACCTAATGGATGCCAACACCTTGATCATTCACTCTTCAGGAGTGACCTACAAAATGGAAGCTTTGGGGTTGAAGCAGTTCCAGAATGATTATATATGCAGACTCCCTTTCTACACTCAAATTATTGGCACCACCTGCCTCTTGAATGTCTTTGAGGTCATGATAAGAAGTACCAGGATATGCTGGTGGAAGAATCATAAAGTCAACCCTGCAACATATGTTGGCTGTTCCATTTACCTCCTCTAGGTCTTGTTCTGTAGCAGGGAGTTTTCCTGTGTCTAACCCAGTCCCACAGCCACTTGGACCCAAATAAACACACAGAGGGGCAACTTATATTAGCTAGTACTTTCAACTTAATTTAATCCATTCCTATTATCTATATGTTGACACATGGCTGTGACATTACCAGTCTGCTGTCATCTTGTTGCTCCTTTGGCAGTGGCTCACAGCATCTTCTCCACTCTACTTCCTTCTCCTCTCTCCATCTCGAAGTACTGCCTAACTTTATTCTGCCTTTCCTGATTTATTTTTATCAGTATAGCAGTGAGGACTCAAGAAATAAGTTTTTGCTGTACACTGTGAGAAAGGACACATTCAATTCTTTTATGAATTATATTCTCTTGCTTTTGGGATAACAGTTGTAGATCTCTCCCTAAAAGTTACTGCAGGTTGGTTACCAGTACTCATTATCTTTCCATGAAGAGAATATTTCCTCATTAGTTAAAGGAACTACAATTCTTGCTGGATCCAATTCTGTCAACTGTTGAACTCTTAATTTACCTTTTAGAATCAAATCAGGGATCTTTTCTACAGAAGCCTTTAACTTCTTACTTGGTTTATATGGTAGAAATATCCATTCCAATATAATATCTTCCCTCTTCAACAAAAACCCCTGTGGGGGAGTGTTGGAAGGGGAGTATGACCAGAATGCAGTTAAGTTCTGGATTCTCATCATCCACATGTGCCTGTCATATTTTCTTTTCTACTGGAGCCAATTCCTTCCCAGGTTCAGTTTATAATTCTCTTGGACTGTTTAAATCCTTGTTGCCCTTTATGGTCTTGGCCAAATTTACTAGTTCATCTTTATACATTCCAATGATGGTTTGTAAGTTGGTAATGCTTCCTAAAAATTTTTGAAAACCATTAAGAGTCTGCAATCTATCTCGCCTGAGTTGTACTTTTTGGGGTCTAATATTTTGTATATCTATCTTATATCCTAAATTATTAGTAGAATTTCCTCTTTGTAGTTTTTCAGGAGCAATTTGTTATCCCCAGTTAGGTAATTTTTTTTTACTTCTTCAAACATGTTTACTACGGTGCCTAACTTTGTATTAGCTAATAAATATTCACATAATGGTAGATTATAGACTGTGGAAATTTTGCATGAATTATTTCCAACTTTTTTTTTGCACAAAATATTGACATAGGGTAGGGCTATTTGACATTCCCTGTTGGAGGACTTTCCATTGATATCTCTTGACTGGCTGGGAATTATTATAAGTAGGTACTATAAAGGAAAATTTTCTCTATCCTTTTCTTGTAGAGGTATGGTGATGAAACAATATTTTAAGTCAATAACTATAATAAGCCATTTTTGGGGGTAACAGAGAGGGCAAGGACATCCCATTCTGTATGAGACCATAGGCTGGATTACTTTATTTATGGTTGTCAGATTTTTCAGCATTCTCCATTTACCAGATTTCTTTTTAATAACAAATACAGGAGAATTCCAAAGGCTGGAAGATTCTGCAATGTGTTGAACATTTAACTGTTCCTGAACCAACTGTTCTAAAGCTTGTAGTTTCTCTTCTATTATAAGCTATTGTCCAACCAAGATAATTTTATCAGTAAGCCATATATAAGGTAGGACCATTGGTACTTCTGAAAGTTCAATGGCAGTTGTTCTCTGTTTATATACAGTCTGAATGGTTGGTGGCTGTTTTTTATAGTATTTTATCATTATTACCCCAAACGTGAATTGGTCTATATCTCATTTCTGAGATTGGAGGAATTTTCATCTGGGAATTCCACTATTGTAACAGGTCTCGGCCACAAAGATTCACTGCTACATTTGCCACATACAGCTTCAGCCTTCCTCTCTGTCTCTCTGGCCCTATGCATTCAATCCTTCTCAAAATTTGGTTTACCAGAGATAGGGTGCCAATCCCTAGAAATTAGACATTTACCTCCTGAAGAAGACAAGTTAAAGCTACTCTATGGCATAGAAAACATGTATGCTTACACAAGGTAGTTTGTACATTTAAATCATTGAAATGGTCCTCACCAAGATTTGCTCTTGGGAGATCTCAAAACCTCTGATCTCACCTTGCTCTCCAAGGACCTTAGCTTCTTCTTTCAACCAGATTTTTCATTGTAACTGCTGGCTATATTCTAACACAGCTGAGATAAACTGATTCTAGTCATCTTGTTTAATGCTATTTCTAGAAAACCATGTATTTAACATCTATTTTACATTTGTTGAATGTATTCCATAGGTGATTACCACTTCCTTAATATTTTTAAATCTCTCATATGAATAATTACCATATATTTTATATATTCGTCAGGATGAGTATCATCTGCTGGCTCTCAGGGATGATGACAGAATAAACCATTTTATAAGAGCCACCTGGTGATGTTCTTTTTTGTATGTCTTTGTCCTTCTACTTAAAAGTTTCTTTATTATGCCTGCTGAGAAACTCCTCCAGAGTTTGAAATTGATTACCTACCTATTACAGTGTTTAAACATCCTCTGTTGTAAAGCATGTAGAGATTTCATGAACTCATACAATTTTTTATGTTCTTCAGAAACATATGATTCCACATACATTATTCTATCAATTAGCAATAATCTTTCCTCGTAAATTATCTGAATGGCATTAAGATGGTTCTGAAGAGCTTTGTTTTATCCATTAAGTATTCATATTTATTATCAGCCATTTGAGATTATTCTGTTGAGAATTCTCTGTTAAGCTCTGTAGCCCATTTTTTAGTTGGATTGTTCAGTATTTTGAAATCTAGCTTTTTGAGTTCTTTATATATTTTGGAGATCAGCCCTCTGTCAGATGTGGGGTTGCTGAAGATCTTTTCCCATTCTGTAGGCTGTCCTTTTGTCTTGTTGACCATGTCCTTTGCTCTACAAAAGCTTCTCATTTAAGGAGGTCTCATTTATTAATTTTTGCCCTCAATGTCTGTACTACTGGTGTTATATTTAGGAAGTGGTCTCCTGTGCCAATGCATTCAAGACTACTTCCTACTTACTCTTCTATCAAGTTCAGTGTAATTGGATTTAGGTTGAGGTCTTTGATCCACTTGGACTTGAGTTTTGTGCATGGTGACAGATATGGATCTATTTGTATTCTTCTGCATGTTGATATCCAGTTATGCCAGCACCATTTGTTGAAGATGCTTTTTTTCCCATGGTACAGTTTTGGCTTCTTTGTCAAAAATCATTTGTTCATAGGTTTGTGAATTAATGTCAGGGTGTTCAATTTGATTCCATTGGTCCATGTGTTGTTTTTTTTTGCCAGTACCAAGCTGTTTCTATTACTATAGCTCTATAGGAGAGCTTGAGGTCAGGGACCATGATGCCTCCAGTGGTTGCTTTATTATTCAGGACTCTTTTAGCTCTCCTAGGTTTTTTGTTTTTCCATATAAAGTTAAGTATTTTTCTTTCCAGGTCTGCAAAGAATTGTGTTGGTATTTTAATGGGGATTGCATTCAATTTGTAGATTGCTTTTGGTAAGATCACATTTTTACTATGTTAATTCTACCTATCCATGAGCATGGGAAATCTTTCCATTTTCTGATATCTTCTTTGATTTCTTTCTCCAGAGACTTAAAGTTTTTATCATACTGGTCTTTCACTTGCTTAGTTAGAGTTACCCCAAGGCATTTTATGTTATTTTTGGCTTTTGAAAAGGGTGATGTATCTCTGATTTATTTCTCAGCCCAGTTATCATTTGTATATAGAAGAGCTACTGATTTTTTTGAGTTAACCTTGTATCCTGCCACTGTACTGAAGGATTTTATCACCTGTAAGAGTTCCCTGGTCAAATTTTTGGGGTCACTTATGTATGCTATCATATCTTCTGCAAATAGTGAAAGTTTGACCTTTTCCTTTCAAATTTGTATCCCCTTGATCTTCTTTTGTTGTCTTATTGCTCTAACTAGAACTTCAAGCACTATGTGGAATAAGTATGGGGAGAGTGGACAGCCTTGTCTTATTCCTGATTTTAGTGGAATCGCTTTGAGATTCTCTCTATTTAATTTGATGCTGGCTGTCAGTGTGCTGTAAGTTGACTTTATTATGTTTAAATATGTTCCTTGTATTCCTGATTTCTCTAGAACCTTTATCATGAAGGAGTGTTGGATTTTGTCAAAGGCCTTTTCAGCATCCAATGAGATGATCATGTGGTTTTTTTTCTTTCATTTTGTTTATATGGTATATTACATTGACAGATTTTTGTATGTTGAACCATCCTTGCATCCCTGGGATGAAGCCTACTTGGTCATGGTGGATAATTTTTTGGATATGTTCTTTTATTCGGTTAGCCAGTATTTTATTGAGCATTTTTGCATGAATTTTCATGAGGGAAATTGGTCTGTAATTCTCTTTCTTTGTTGGATCTTTGTTTGGCTTGGGTATCAGGGTAACTGTAGACTCATAAAAAGAATTAGGTTATATTCCTTCTGTTTCTATTGAGTGGAACACTTTGAAGAGTATTATTATTAGCACTTCTGCAGCTAGAGTTTTCCTGCCTGGCCCACAGTCAGGACAAATCTCTGTCACCCGCCAGTCCCACAGCCGCTCAGACCCAACCAAGTAAACACAGAGACTTATATTGCTTACGAACTGTATGGCCATGGCAGGCTTCTTGCTAACTGTCCTTATATCTTAAATTAATCCATTTCCATAAATCTATACTTTGCCATGTGTCTCGTGGCTTACCCACATCTTCACATACTGCTTGTCATGGCAGCTGGCAGTGTCTCTCCCACTCAGCCTTCTACTTCCCAGAATT
>CABHPH010150705.1:0-28682 GCA_902168325.1 Peromyscus nudipes
TTGCCCACAACAGATCTTCAATTCATACTCTTCGAAAGAGGCTTCTTACTGCTCTGAATACATAAACTTTTGCAAATTATTTATTTTGACACATAATTTGCTTCCTCACATCAGTTTATGTGTGCCTACTTTTGTCTACCCAAGTGTTCTTTCTTTGGAAATATACTTTGTCCCATACTTTGAACATTATGGAGGTTAAGAATTACATGTCTTCTTAACCTCCACAATGTCTAGAGTGAAGCCTGACAACAGAGCTAGAACATCTATTATTACTCATTAAAAATCCTCAGATTCAAGGGTTTCACAATCATTTTCACACTCATGATTGGTCATGCCATATTTAAATAATTGAAGCCATAGAAAAGTACAAAGTTTCACAATTAAAATTCAAACTTTCCTGCCGGCCCTAGATTTGTACTTCTTTTTAAATACTTACTATTAGACATTAATTGAGCTACCGTGGCAGTTTATTCTGTTGGAAAATGAAACTATGAATCAGACATGATAAATTGTTGTTTATAGAAAAAATAATGTGATTATACCTATGAATCTTCCCTAATGGTACTAATTTAAAAGTTAGTATTTTCATTATTTGTTTGTTTGTTAGAAAGAAAGAACCAGGTCTGAGGGGTGGATTAACAGATAAGGACATTTGTTTTTTTCATAAAATCTGGGTTCAGTTCCCAGTACCCACATAGAGTGACTTAACAGTCACTTGAAAGCCCAGTTCCAGGGGATATGACATCCTCTTTCATCTCCCACAGCACTAGGTGTGCATACCATGGACATACATGCAGACAATCATTCATACTCATAAATTGAAAGTAAGTAAAATATTAAAAAATAAACAGAAAACTGATGAAGCCTGTGAATAGAGATCAGCAAGAAACCACTTGCCTGAAATTCATAAAGTCCTGGGTTAGATCCTCAACAACTGAAAAGCAACTATCAAATCTGAAGGTCTTAAGAAACAAAACAAAACTTCTTTCGGTCCATCCACCCAAGTCCTGTTCAGCATTATTTTCAGGTTCGAAGTAGGTGTTGTCTTTGTGTCTCATAAGGTCTGGCTGTAAAGAAGTAGCATTAGGCTTCAGGTTGAATGGAGAAAGGAAGGTGGGGTGGGACCATATTTCATCTCAGGACAAGAAGCAGTGATAAAGGTGAAAGCTGTTGTTCAGTGACCCCCAATACATAGTAATGCCCAGACCTTCACCTGACTCTGTAAAGCTAATAGATAATGAGAGATCTGCTTTCTTTTCCTTTGAATCCTTCTGTCAGTTTCTAAAGAGACTCTTCTGCCTAGCCTGAGAGAAAAAATAAAACTGAATCCATGTGTGCCCTGAGCTAGCTAACCTACAACCAAGTAGGTCATTCTTGGCATTGGGTCATTATTTGGGGGACTCTGAGGTCAACTGTGCAGTTTTCATAACTTGGTCATATCATATACTGTATGTAACTTTCAAAGTTAGCTTATCAAAGCTCCCTGTGCCTTAGTCTCCTCACTTCTGAAGCATAGAATGAAGTGGCACCAGCTTTGGAGATTGTTTCATCTGAGAATTTTAAAAGATAACTTAATATTAGATCCCAATATGCCCCAAATAGTCCATAAACTCTTAATTTATTAGCTGATTAGTGAGATCAAGGAAATCTTATTTTAACAGAGTCTTGTCTTCTTAATGGGAACAGCAGAACCCATGGGGTTCTTACAAACAACAAACAGGATGGAAGTTCATAACAAAACTTTGTCCAGAATTCAATATATGCAGCAATATTTGTCCTCTAGTGTTCCATGTGTATTCTATCATAGAGGTTGGATAACTATTCAACAATAGACTCAACATCCAATTCCTGTGTTGACTTCGAGCTACACCATCCGAGGGTAGCCTACTTCCCTTTTCTTAACGTTTCTCTTCATGTAAAATCTTGCCTGTTGTCAGAGATATTTCAAAGCTTTTATGACTCATATATAATGGCTTCTATCAGGAAAGAAAAAAATGTTAATGTCAATATTCTGCCCATATATGCTTTTACAATGTTCTATTCTTTTGAATATTTTTTAATATCAGACTATTATTTTCAAATATTCATGGTATGCTTGGAAAGAATAGCAAAGCATATTTCTAAATCTCATCCTTGGATAATTTTATTGTATGCATACATACATGTGTGTAAGTGTGTATTATATAGAATATATTTGTATATTTAATTGAATACATATTTATAGTTTTCTTATAGAATGCTGCTTTCACATTCTCTTTCTGAGGTAAGACTACCCTTATCAGAGCCAGCAAATTTCTAACAATAACAATTTACTTATGAAAATACTTTCTCGTACCATCCATTCAGTCCTGAGTCAGAACTCACAACTGGTTGTTATCAATGCTCATATTCCAAAACAATATCTCCATTCCCTAAGTAATTCTAGAAAGAGTCCTTATAATAGCTTAGAGTTCTCTGAATTTACTCAGTCTCCAAACTCAACTTGTTCATCCCTCGTTGTGCTGTCTTTCCCACAGTAATGCAACACAAGCCATTGTCCAAGTTTGGCCTTTTCCTGTCTCCTACTTCCTGGTCTTGAAGATTTTCCTTGTACCTCTCTTAACATGCAACATAAACCTCTCTAGGGTCTGTTCATACAGAAAACTACTTTCAAGATTCATTCTCTTTTCCTAGTAGTCTTTTAGTTTTCTACATAGTATCTACCAAAGATATTCTTTATGTAAAATTATTTCTTTTATACTTTAAGATTATAATTACATCATTTTCTCCTTTCCCTTCTTCCTTCCAAACTCTACCATACACATCTCCTTGGTCTCTTTCAAATTCACAAACACTTTCTTTATTATGGTTTCTTTACATAAACACAGGGTCCTATGCCAGTCTGATTAAAAAACAAACTAACAAGCAAACAATGATAAAACACATATAAGCATCTCTGGCATCAAATGGCATGGTTTAGAATGACTACTCCTTACAGTAAACAGATGCTCAATAATTCTCTGTTAATTAATAAAGGATAAGTGATGGAACAAACAAACAGCCTGCCTCATTGTCTTTGTGGTGAGGGAGCACCATGCTATGCTTTGATGATTCAAAGAGAACAATGCTTCCCATGGTCCGGGGAGTCATACTGTTGTCTTTTATTCTCATAGTGCTGGGTAAACTACAAATGGAAAATGGGGAGCAAAAAGGTGTTTTCCACAGGCAATAAAGGAAGGAAAACTGAGAGAATTTAACGTTTTCAAAGCTCTGTGTAAGGCTCAGATTGACATATGAAGAGGTTTCCTTCAAGCCTCTTTATCATTACAGTTTTATTCCTTAAGCCCTCTACTTCCTTTTCTCTCAAAATACCACAATTAAGCACAGTAAATAACTATAATACTTTAAAAAGGAGACCTGGGCTATACTCAATTATCCAGGAAACCAGGTTCTAATAGGGCACTCTATTAGGCACAGTTCTCATTTCATGGACCCCTAAGTGCTTTGTATACATTTTTCTAGTGACATCAAATGTATTTTCCTTTGTCCAGTATTTCTGATATTTCTATATAGCAACATAACATTCTGTCTCAGTGATAATTAGCCAAAATATAAATAAATAAATAAACCAGAGCCACTACAAGCATTGTGGTGATTAAGGGAATGGTTTATGAAAATGCATATACATGGGACAATCAGAAGAAATTAAGACCTGAAAAAGCAGAGTGAGTGGAGCTGAGAAAGAGCAGAGAAGGCATTGTTTGCAACAACATGAAGCAAGGTCTATGCACACGGTTCATAGAAAAATATCAGAAAAGCTGTATGGATAACACCCCCCCACACACCTACAAATATAAGCAGGTACCAGTCTGAAACAACCTTTCTGGGCAGGCTTAAACATGAATTTGGTTGGTCCGAGATGATTGTTGAGCAGATAGCCCAATGGTCAATAAAAAGTACCACAACCTACTGGTCAATGCTGTGCTCCACTCTGTCTGACTACTGCAGCCTTCTGAATTTATTAAACATATTTCTCTCTGCGGGAAATATGGTTCTCAGTCTTTTGAGTGTGATACAACCTAATACAGAGCACCATTTCTATATTTATTATTTTATTAGAGAGCAATAAAGTGATACTCCAAAGCCAGCATGGACAATCAGTAAATTTCATACTAGAGAAAATTCAATTGGACCCACTGTGTAGACATTATATTGAAGAATTACTGAATCCAAACTCCACAGAATATAAATCAAATGCAAGGCTTGAAGGTGACAAAATCTCCTTCCACTATTGACTTCCTAGATTCACAATGAAAAAGAGATAGGCAGGAGCTGCAAATGAGCTTATCTATGAGAAAACTGCTAATTTTTTTAAAGAAAATGAATATAAATAAACACAGTGTTGTTTGCTTGTTTAGTTTAGTTTGTTTGTTTGTTTTTATTTTTTAACATAATTAAGAAAATAAAACTAATTTTATATTTTATGTAAGAGTTTCCCTAGGCTGATGAGGCACAGCTCTCCCTACAAGATCAAGAAGAAATAAAATCAGTAATCATTGGTGTTATAGTCCAGAAACCAGGACTTGTGTCAATTGACTTTCTTTAGTTCTAAAAAAGGCACAGAAGGAAACCAAAATTTCTTTTAATAGTAAGCACTTGAAACATACATAGATAGTGGATAATTATTTCAGTCAACCAATATCAATTAGGAATTAATGAAAGAGTTTCAACTAAAGCCCAGAACGTAGTGGAAAATACTCCAAGATCAACCTTCTCTTAGACCCTGAGCCATCAGTAAGAAGCCCAAGGATAGATCAAATAGTTCATGCACTAACCTGGCTCTGATAACATATTATCTTTGACTACAATATTTATTTAAGGGAAAACTCATTAACAGTGATGTGTGTGTTTTCCCAGATGACTCCATTTGTCCTTCAAGTACAAAACAAAGTCATGTTAAATAAGTCTACTATGAATAACTCAGTGGAGTTAAGTGATTGCTTAAGAAGGAAGGCAAGAAAAAGGGAAGGTGAAAGACAGAATTACTGAAGAGAACGTGATGGATAGAGACAAAAATTACCCATTATTATAATTCATCATAAAATGAGTTTCCTAAACAAGTTGTAATTACATTAAATTTTTCCTTGCCATTCAAGAGTACAGAACAATGTAGAGGCAAAGAACATGCAGGAAAAGAATGAACAACAGTGACAATTACACACACACACACACACACACACACACTCTTAGTAGCACTTAAATAATACTGTTGCTATTCTGATTTTTGAAAATGGGAAGATCCCACTGGAGTTGTTAAGCATGATAAAATTCAAAAGAAATGCAGTATGTGCCTTGAGAAGGTATCAATGGCAAGATAAGGACGCTGATCTATAAACTCAAATTTGACTTGTGAGAGTCAGTTGTTTCTAAGGTTTGCTTCAATTTTCATTTCTTAGCATGCACAGTACGTGTTTTCAGCAAGTTGACGAAGTATTTTATTACATTGAGACACATATACAAAACTTTCACTATGTAAGGAAACAAAATCAACATTCATAGCAAAAATTATGTAACAAAACTTAAGGACATAGGAATGTGCATAATTTACTTCAGTGAGATAAATTTTAGCATTTTATCCAAAAGGAAATACTAGGCAAAAGCCCATGACATAAACTAAGGGCCTCATTACAGCTTTTCTTTAAATAGCAAATGATAAAACTTTCATGCTCAAGAGTATAAAATTAGTTTTGACATTACATATCAATGAAAATAATTTAAAGTGTATAAAATGTGTTGACACTACAAAATAATCATGATATTTTGATAAGCAGGGGTCAAGAGAAATCTATAAATCAGTATTACATTATGTCATTTTTGTTAAATATGCATTGGTTAACTGATTAATTAGGCATAATCAGAAAGGAAGTAGCTCATAATCTCATTGCTTTTTTTTTATAAGTTAAATCTGATTAGTTTAGCAATGGGGAACTTTGTGTACTCAGGTGGGGAAAGGCATCTTGTTGGCTAAAATCCATAATGGACCTATTGAAATTGGATCATGTAGCTGAAAGTTTTCCTGTGTCCCACCTGGTCCAAGGTCAGGACAAATCTCTCTCACCTGCCGGTCCCACAGCCACTTGGACTCAAATAAACATACACAGGCTTATAGTAATTAAAACTGCTAGACCATTAGCTCAGGCTCACTATTGACTAGCTCTTACACTTAAACTCAGTCCATTTCTGTTAATCTATATATTGCCACATGTTCCATGGCTTTAACTGTGTGCCATTACATGCTGCTCCCTGAAGAGCAGGCTGGCGTCTCCTGACTCAGCCTTCCTCGTCCCAGAATTCTTTTTGTCTGCTTATCCCACCTATACTTCCTGCCTGGCTACTGGCCAATCAGTGTTTTATTAAACCAGTGTACAAAAGCATTATCCCATAGCAAGAACAGTAAAAGAAAGAAGAAATAGATGAATCTAGAAGCCAAGATCTAGAATTAAAGTACGCAACATTCTGAAGAAAACACAAAATTTATGCTGGGGAGCTGGCTCAGTGAGTAAAGCATGTGCCACACAAGTATGAGGGTCAGAGTTGGAATTTGGTGAATCCATGCAAATCTGAGCACTTTTCATGGTGCCGGTAATGCAAAATGAAAGGCCAACAGAAGTCCTCAAAGTTCAGAGACACCCAGCTAGATGTAAGCACTAGAAAACAAAGAGACTTTGTCTCAAACAAGGTAGAATGTGAACACTGACACCAGGGGTTGTCCTCTGACATCCACATATGTACTGTGGTGCCTGTGTGTGTTTAAAAGCACACCAACAAATATGCACACACAGACACATATGAATACACATCATATACACACAATAATAGTGAAAATAAATAATATAAAAACCCACAAAAATTCATGAAGCTTACTGAAAAACATCTAAGAGAGAATCAGGAATCCATTGAATAGAGCTTAACTCCACAACAAGACAAACATTTTTAAGGATGTCTTCTAAGTGGACTTGAGAGAACAGTTTGGGCGGGCTGGGTGAGGGAGGCTGGTTGGAGGCAGGATGGAGGAGGAGGGTGACAAAAGAGACATCTTGATGGGAGGGCATTTCAGAGTTAGGGAGAATCCTGGGGCCAGGGTTTCTCCCAGGAATCCACAAAGATAACCCGAGCTAAGACTCCTAGTAATAGTGGAAAGGGTGCCTGAACTGGCCATCTACTCTAATCAGATTGGTGACTACCCTGACTGTCATCAGAGATACTCTATCCAGCAACTGATGGAAGCAGATCCACAGCCAAGCACTGGACTGAACTCCAGCAGCCTTGTTGAAGAAAGGGAGGAGGGACTGTAGGAGTCAGAGGGGGATCAGGACAGGGGAGCCCATAAGGGTGGCCGACCTGGGCTCATGGGAGCTCATGGACTCTGGACCAACAGTTGGGGAGCCTCCATGAGATCAACCTAGGCCCTCTGGATGTGTGTGACAGTTGTGTAGCTTGGTCTCTTTGTATGGCTCATAGGAGTGGGATCAGGACCTGCTCCCGGAGCTTAGCTGGCTTTGGGGAACCTGTTCCCCATGCTGGATTTACCTCATCCTGCCTGAACTAGATGTGCCATGCTTTGTTCAAGCCCATGGGAGGCCTGCCCCTTTATGAATGGAGAAGGAGCAGGAGAGGAAGGGGAGGAGGGATAGATGGGAGGGTGGGAACTACTGGGAGGAGAGGATGGGAAGTTGTAATTGGTATGTAAAATAAATGAAAAACTGTTATTTAAATAAAATAAAAAGTCACAGGCTGGACACAGACCTACAATGCAGCAATACATACATTAACCTAGACATGAGAGGAGACATCTGTTTTAAATTTGCATTACACTTTTTGATCTAGAGTTCATCAAATAGAGTTCCATCCCATAGTCCTCTACTGGGCTATGTGAAGTAAATGCTATTCTATTGGTTTTAAACAAGGGAATGTCACTTGCTGTATTACTCCTATTTTTTAAAGAAGTCAGATTCTAGGGATACAGGTGAAACCCCTTGGCAAGAGCAAGCCTGGACATGTTTTAGGGGAGTCAATGCAGGTTGAGCAACTGTTTATTTTGATGGTTCAGCAATATATGGTAACAGCTGCAAAGTAAATAAATAAGGACTGTAGCTGATAGGTTCTGTTGAACCATAAACCCTAAAACAACAAATATTCAGTAGATATAGAAGACAGGAATAAATTAGAGAATGGTCAAATAAATGTATTGTAGATGACTTAGGTTACCAAGCAAACATGGACTCCTTCAGACCAGGGCCTGCCTTGTGCAATCTCTCGATTATGCATTTCAATGGATAATAAACACTCATTATCCTCAGAGGTAAGGAGGAGGGGAGACATAATCTTTATTTTCATATCAGTATATCCAACGCCATTGAGAGGCAGGTGCTGGTTTGAATGCATTGTTTCCTTGCATGTTTCTGGCTCTGTCAGGTTGGCCCAGGACAACAGCAAGAGTCTGGTTGCCTGTAACAATGTGGTTTGCTTTCAGCCCTCTAGTCTAGAGATCTTGAAAGAATATGGCCACTTACTTAGAATGCCGGAAATCAAATGCAGCAGCGGTCCTAATATTGGTGGATAGACGTGTTGGCCTTCCCTTTCTCTCTGTTTGCAATTGGGTATTGAAACAGGGAGGACCTCTGGCACAGAACATAAAAATATAATAGGATTTTAGTTTTATCTTCATTGGAGTCGAAAGTCAAAGGAATATGAAGAAGGGAAAGCAACCTTACAATTTCAAATTGCTTCAGAAACAGAAGGTAAATGGCTTAAGGCCTAAACTAGAAAATGGCAGACTCCTCCCAGGATCATAGCATGAAAGTCCTTTTGCTTCCCCCATCTTGTCCTAAAAATACAGTGTCAGAGCAGAGAGAGGGCCACAGAGGCATTGACCCCTCTCAGACAGCAGTTGCATGCCTCTTCCTGAAGGGAGAGGACTCTACTCACAGTGATCATGCTCGGAGCCACAGGCTGGAGGAAGCTGCTGTTTGTCTTGCCCTACAAGGCCTAATAGACCCCTGGCTGCTCCCTAAGAGAAAGAGAAGCATAAATCAAGAGCAAATGATGACCTTTAAAAAAGCCTTCCTGTAAACTGTAATTTCACCCTTTACTTCTACATGTGGTTTAAGTAGTCTGTGTGAACAGCTACAATCGAGGAATGTGGAATGCCTGCTGCTGTCATTTAGCATAAGGGGAATGGTCTCCACATTCATGCCAGTTCTCAACTTCACCATAGAGAAGTTTGTGCGCTATCTGGCTATCTGGAGGCCACTCAGGGAGAGTAGACCCAGCCTCTCAAGCCAACCTGGGAAACAAACACAATGAGGAGAACTAAGAGGGCAGAAGGAACTATGGGAAGGAGATGTGCTTCTCATTGTAGGGTGCTTATGGAGATAGAAAGCAGTTGTTTGCTTTCTGTCTATGAGATCTTATGCTTTCCACTCAAAAGCTCAGCAGTAAAATATTATGTCCTTGGGATTTTCTGTTGCTCTAAAAAACTTGCCCCATATAATTATATTTGACTACAATCTCAGCATGTGAAGAAAATCTCAGTATTTTACCTAGGAAAACAATTTTTAAAGACATATAATGCAACTAGCCCAAGGTTATTCCTCTGTAAGTTGGTGGCAAAACTGGGGTTCATAGCCATGCCGCCCATGTGCATCTCCCAGATCCATGTTTTTCCCACTACAGCAAGTTATACCTCTGAGTCAAATCTTGTCCCGTAACAATATTTGTAAAGAAAGGTTTTATTTTTAATAGAACACAGCCACACTATGACTTCAGAACTTTAAAAGAGTCAAATAATTGCAATAGAGAACATTTTATACTCCACGGCTCTAAAGCATTGATTCACTGGCTATATATATACATATCTCACATATTTGGAGTTACCTGTTTCTTTCTCTGCCATCCATTTCCAGTCTTACTTCAATGCCCTGTTCTCCTACTCTACCCCAAGTCTGAGATTTTGGTCTTACTCCAGGCAGTTTCACCACACTTCTCTGTAGGAGATGTGAGTGAGACTCCCTCAGTCAGATGGGTCAACGGTGCACACTGTCCTTTCCTATAGACTCTGAAGTTGTATCTCCAGAGTCCTCACCAGGAGGGCAGAGAAAAGGAGCAGGAATTAAAGAAATCCAGAAGAGACAAAATAAAGGAGTAAAAGAGGAATGGGAAGAGAGGGTGTGCTCTTTGTGAATTATAATCCAGTTGTGCTGTTGCCCTCTGACCTCCCAGGACACATCCAACTTTCCAGAAGAGGGAATTATATCTGCATTATTTATCCACATTTTGCCCTGTGGTAGTGGCACATAGCAGGCACTCGGTGAATCCAAGCAGAAAGATGAATAATGTTAGCAGAGTCAAGCTCTGCTATACACTAAGAAGGGCACATTTACCCTCAAATAGATATTTTTCCCAGCAATTACAGCCATTATATCTGCTGGTATGGTTTATGCTTGAAATAAATTGTAAGGTGGAATTTCAAGCCACTCTCGACAGAGGGAAGCTCCTGAGCTCAGCAGGGAAGAACAGTTCAAAGAAGATGGTGAAGCATTTTCTTTCTTCAAGAGGATATTTATTTTAAAATAAATTCTCATTTATAGGACTCTGACACTCTTAGAAGTCAGAAGTCCAGACAAAATTTAATTCCTTTACATTTAAATCTAATCCCTTACCTTGCATTTCCTTCAGAGTTTTTTTTTTTAAACCCATCCTTTGAGCTTTACTTTTTAAATGTGTTTAAGCACAAAGATTTTGAGAGAAAATGCAGGTCTGGGCACATTTTCTTGTAGTGTTTTGCAAGGTTGAGGCTTAAACTCAGAATTTCCTCTTTCTTTGTATCCAGGGATACAAAGAAGGATTTCATGTTTACCTTCCTCAGAGTCTTCCTATCTGAGATGTCCCTGCAGAAAAACAGATCAGAGATTAGAAAATGTCTCATCTGTAAATCAGGAAGGCTAAAGATTCTATCATGTACTCAGGGCAGATAGCCAGCGTCCACTGGAGCTATTGGGTCTGGGTCCCAGGTTCTTTGGTAATAAGCTTCGGTAGCACAAATCACAAGAGAGTACCATAAATTAACCCACAGTTTGACCCTGACATGACACTGGGCCCCTGCTGGTCACCTACTTTTTTGGGAAGGTAAAAATCTAAGCTGATGTTTATCAATGCTCCTGATTACAAACCAGTTTGTAGCCAAAGCAGACTGGGTCAGCCGGTCTGCATACACCTCTAACTCTAAAGGCTGCTGAAGGGCTCCAAGTCTGACTACTTACTGGGATGGAGAGGTTCACCCTGCCAGGGGCTGTTGAACTGACTAATAGGTTTTCTGCCCTCGACCCCAATAAGTTTCTCTGTTTATGCAATACACCAGATCAGGCTGAATTGGAAAACTGTAATTTATGGGGAGCAACTCCTGAGCAGATTCACTGGTTTCAGGAGAGAGACAGGAATGAAACTTCCCGAACCGTGCACGGGTGAGCCAGAGGCTCCAGCCAAACATCCCAACCTTTTTGAATATACAGGCACCAAGTTCAAACTGGTTATTTCCTGTTGGCATGGGACAATATGGGGAGGGGGAATCAGGAGTCTGTAGCCTCATGCTCAGCAGGAGGTATGCATGAAGAACCACTTGGTTGACCCTTACCCAAGAAACCTTGCAAATCCATTCCTGGAGAAAGCTGAGGAGGGAAGGAGCACAAAGAAAAAAAAAAGGCAACTGAGAATGAGGGGCGAGGAGTAAGGGAGAGGAAGTGAATTAGTTACACCACCTGAGGTTTCTGGAGTGACTCCACCAGACCAAACTTGTTGATGTAATGGCATCATTCTTTTCCCAGAAACATTCAGGTGTCTGCAAAACAGCTGAAACAGATATACACCTTGGTGTCATAGCAAAGGCTATGGCCTTGAGCTAAAAAGCATGAACATTTTTCCTGTGTCTAGAAAGCCTGATAGACGTTTTAGCCCATTGAAATACACCTTTAAGTCTATACTTAGAAGACAACCAAAGGGAATTTAAACTCTTGAGCTTGTGACTGAATAGTAGTCAGTGCTCTATCAATTTATGAGAACTCCATTTATCAATGCTAAAACTCGGAACTTTTGAAATCAGTGTAACAACAGCATAGAAAGGGGAGAAAAATCTGAAACATTTACCATTTTCACATACCTTAAATCACTTACTTATACCTTTAAAATTTGCATTTATACATCTTAAATCATTTCAGAGACCCTCAGAATTTTCTTAAGCTTTCACATCCTCAGACCTTTATATATCTTAAAATATTTTCTTAGCCCTTTAGAACTTTCATTGACTTTAACCCTTTTTTCCCATCTGTTCATTTACTAGAGACAAAAGTAGTTATTTCTGAGAACAATCAGAACAAATCATGTTTTTTAGTGAAACATTACATTTGAAACCTGTTATCCTTTAATATGAAGCATGTGGAAACAGCAAATCTGTCTACTTTTAACAAGAAACCTAACTAATGAACTAACTAATGAACAGCCAAGGTGGTTGTAGCTTTGTGGGAGGAAAGGGGAGCTGATTGTCAGCTGTTGCCTAGCTGACAAAACTACAATTAGTCTAGCTGTCAATGTGATCAGAGATTTGAGAAGGTCCAACCAAAATAACAGAGACGAGTCCATAGTCCTTTAATGAGCCAGTTATCTCAGGCTTGTGTGGTCTCCATGGCATTGGGAGTAGTGGTATCAGAAGAGCAGCCTTGGATACCAGGCCCAGAAGATGTGAGGCTTTTCTGTGGAAGAAGAAGGGGGGAACTGATCTTACTTTGTCTGGGCAAAGTAGGGCAGCCAACTCTCCAGTGTCCTGCTTGTCCACAATTTGGGCTAAGCCCTGGCAGCAGGCAGGGCATTGGAGCAATCTTAACATTACCACAGTCTAGGTTGAGTCATCCATTGCTGTGTCCATTGTCTTCTTGGAGACTTTGGGGGTCACTGCTAGGATCTGGGAGTCTCTGTCTGTCATATAAGTTTAAATATCTTAAATACCATATTCAGCAAATATCTAACAGTTTGAGGACCATTATCTATTATAGTTCTGAACATCTCAAGGCTTAATCATCTTTAACAGTTTATAATAAAATAACAATTTCTGAACTGAAGCTATTTTAGTATCAAGATAAGACTTTTATACACATAGTCAACAAAGAGACTTGGAACTTCCCTGATCTTTACATACTATACCATTATAGAACATAGCAGTTCCCTGTATGTATTTACCAAAATATCAATGGCTTAACAATGCTAATAAAAACAAGGAAGTTAGACATATATCTTTTAATCAGTCTTTGTTAGTTTGAATAGAGCTGAAGTATGAAGACACATTCTCTAAGCCAGTGGCTCCAAGTTTTTTGCTAGACTTGTTAGGTCATCATTTTATTGCATCATAAGATAGAAATACCTTGGTCTCTGGTGTTTAGCTTGGTCCTAAGTTTTAGATTTTTATTTACCCATTTATCAAGATCATATATTAACAAAGACATTATAATGAAATATCCTATACATTTTAAAATGTTCCATAGCCTTATAAAATTTAAATTTTATAACATTTTAAAAACTGTCACGTGGTGGTAGCACATACATCCCAGTACTCGGGAGGCAGAAGCAGGCAGATCTCTGTGAGTTCAAGGCCAGCCTAGACTACAGAGTGAGTTACAGAAAAGGCTTTGAAGTTATACAGAGAAACACTGTCTCAGAAAACAAACAAACAAACAAACAAACAAAAAACCCAAAAGACAAAAAATCAAAAAGCCTGTTTCCTTAAAATATCCAGTTCATTTAAACTTTCTGTAAAACTCTAAAATTTAAAGAAATTTAAGATCTCTCAACTATGTATTCTTATAATATCCAACTAAAGTGTCTTTTTTAGTTCAAGAATGAAGACATGGAGCAAAACCATAATTTGTAGAAGACAAAACCAAGTTTTAACAGTGTAAACAATTTAATGTCTCTAAAATCAATACCAAGTGGATTACTCTTATTTTATAAAGTTTGGCTGCCAACAAGATACTTCCTTGTGTATGAACACATGAAGATGTACCTTTAATACCTCATTAAACAAGCATTGTTTTAAATCCTGTCTTTTATAAAACCTGGTTTTTAAGACAGGACAAGAATAATACAAAAATCTTATCCTAATTTAAAAGTATCCTTTGAGACTTGTCTCTTTGGCTGGCCATACCATGTGGTCGCCCTTAGTTAAGATGGTGGTGAAACCATGACATCCACCTTCTCCAAGCCTAGTCAAAATGGCAACTTCCCATGTGGCTGCCCTTAGTTAAGATGGTGTCAAACCATGTGTTGTTTTCCAGAGTGGCTCCAACTCAGAGTTATAAGTTTTAAGTTATTTTTTTTTATTACAGCTTTTTAACCATGCCCAATTCCCTTAGTTGTTTTGCTCTTTTTTATTTATTTGTTTTTTTTTCTGCCTGCCAGTTTTTTACCTCAGACATAGAGACTTTATGAGCCACAACTCAGTCTCAGAGCCAGTTTTTTATAATAAAGCAGAACAGCACAAAAATTTAGTATTATCTATACCCAAATGACACATGGATTTTTGTTATTACATCAGATTTAGTGACCAGAATGCCCATAGGTAAATTCTGAGCCTGGGTGGCTAGTTGTAACAGTAACACTTGAGCTGTCACCAAGACACATGGTACACAGTAAACTCATACACTCAAGACCAGTCAGAAACAAATATACAGTGGCCAAATGCACTTATACATTTAACCGAGCCTTATGTAGTTTTGTGTGGCTCTATATCCACAACAAAAGATGCATGCACAGATCCATACATACATACAAAATAGACAAGACTTTTCTTACCTCCTCTAGTATTGGAATTTTAGGGGAGGAGTACCTTGTGCGCCACTGAATTTCTTTTTTTGCGGGCACAGCTCTGTTGCTGCAGGACCAGCTGCCAGCTTTCCTACCAGAGAAAGGCAAGGAGAGGGGAAGAAGATGGGGAGGAGTCAGATAGAAGGGATGGTGTTGACCATTAGGTGGAGTCTGTGGTGGTGGAGAAGAAAGAGGAGCAGTAGGAGGAGGGAGAGGGAGAAAGGAAGGTGGGTAAGGGGGAGGAAGGTGACAACTTTTCTCACAGAGGTGGAAGAAAAGGGGAGGGGTGGGTAAGGGGAAAAAGGTTAGCCCACTGGGTGGAACATGTGGTGGTGCGAGAGGGGGAGGGACAGACGGAGTTGGGGAGGGGTGGGGGTGTTACTGACTCAAGTGGCTCAGTCAGGGTGGGGGCTTCAGGGTCTGAGCCCCTGCATGAAAGAGCATCTTGGAGGTGCCACAACCCTGGCCAACATACTTGAGCTGTTGAGCATTGGCTGCAGAGGGAGGAACAGGAATGCAGTTCCCAAAAACCCGGACATAAGGGAGTTTAGAGTTTGTCCGTATACTAGCAGAAATTATTGAGGCCAGGCCACAGAACAAAAGAAAATTAGGCGTTTGGGGTGTTTGGTGTGAGACAGCCTGGTATAGAAAAAGAAAGAGGGAGAGGTTGTCCCAATGTGGAAGGCCACAACAGATGGGGGAGTGGGGAGGTAGGGGGCTCAACTCCTTCCTGGTTTTGGCAGCAAGATAACAGGTTTTCTACCCTAACCCCCTCCCCCAATAATGTTTCTCTGCTGATGCGGTAAACCAGATGAAGCCAAATTGAAGAAGTATAACAGCAGGTTTATGGGGAGAAACTCCCAGGCAGGTTCACTGGTATCAGAGAGTGAGGCCAGAGAAGTTGTGTGCCTCAGTTAATGGCGGGAGGTTTTATAGATTATAGGCAAGATGTGATGATGTGTGCTGCTGGGATTTTGCCCGAGTATGGTCAAAAGCTGAGCAGTTAGACAGGGACTAGGGTGGCTGGCAGTTTCAGGGGAGGAAGCTGCAATAGCCAGCGGGAATGTAGAACTGTGCTTTTGGTGCCTTTCCTTTGTTCAGAGACTCTCTGAGCAGGTGGGGTTTGGGGTAGGAGATAGACAGGAGTGGGGCTTCCCAGACTATACAGGGGCCAGCCAGAGGCTCCAGCCAAACACTGACCCTAACAAAATTCTCCATCTCCAGGCTTTGGAGAGTAAACTATTGCTCATCCAACAGCATTTATTTATTTTTGAAAGAAAAACGTGAAGATACTGACCTACATCAATAGCTACAAATTTGAGTCTTCTTTAGACCCTTCAGGAGACTTTTCACTTTCCCCAGATGAACAGAATCAGAATCTCCACAAACACGGGTGTGAGTGTTGCCTTCAGTGTTCCCATGAGGTCACAATGTGCATCTCAATCTGAGAAACACTATCCTGTACACAATGTCTTGAAGTGTGCCCAGGACCAGATAACTAGGACATTTCAGGAACATGGTAAAATGAGAGGGGAAAATGAGCTCAGATGACACAAGTAGGCATGATAAATTAATCATCAGCTCTTATTAGGTAGGAAAATTAGTGTCCTTTTGTTATTTGGTAACCATAACTAGGGTATACTAGTGTACTGAACCAGTGGTGACAGTCATATAAAGTGGCTCAGCTTTTAGAAGGGCAATCTGTACCATCAAGTGATACAGGCTATACACAGCATCTTCTCCCTTTGATTACATTAGTAATGATATTTTTGGTACAGGTAGATTTCACACAAATGGTGATCGTGATGTTTTCCTAGAGTCACCTTTACAGTGGGGTGTGGTGGTAGTGCATCAGTGGGAATACTTGAAATAATCAGTATATGTTCAGGACATTTTTTTCTGATTTTCCCTTTTGGAACTCAGGCTGTGGAAGCTTTTGCTTTAATTAATCTGTGGCAGCATAGAAACAGTGTGCTTGTTGATTCTTTGGAATCCAGATGGAATGATGAACTGGAAAGAAAGGGCTATATCTCACAGCTTGGCAGAGAGATAATGTCAAAATGTAACACAGAATCTTGGACTGAGTCCTTGCTGAAACAATTAATTATGGAAAAGTTGTAAATACCCCATAAGGTCTATATTTTAGTAAATAAAATGGCACTAAAGTCATCTTTTCATATTTAAATAAATCTGAAATTACTTTGTAAGATGATAACATTCAAGCAATCTTACTGAACAGTATTCACAGTATCCAGGATCTTTGTACTCGCCTGGAAATCTGAAAACATTTCAAAATAAAAAAATGAACCATGAATATATTATGAAATACACATATGCTACTTTTTCCTCATGTACAATAAAAACCCAATTCTTTCTTATTAAGCATGATAGAATATATCTCATTTTGTTGAATAAAACATCATTTGATATAAGAGAAAGTCATGTACCTTCACAGCAGCCTTGAGCCTTGCTGCTATGGCTGGTCCTCACATTGACCTCATCTCTTGGGTTTTGGTATTTTTGCTATGGAATGTTTTGCCAGCATCTCCTTTATAGAAAAGACACATTCATTGTCTCCAGTTTCTAACTAGAAAATAACAGTAATCAAGAAGACACAGAGGTACAGAAAGTGTGTTTCAAATTAGTAAAAGGAATAGATTACCTGTCCCTTCTCAGAAACTGAATACATAATGAAAAATCCACCTCTGTGTGTGTCTGGAGGAGATTCAAGGGGAAAAGGCAATTCTGTCAATAAACATACTTCTACTGCTCGAATACTTAATAAATTACCCCCTTATCATTGATTATTTATCTCACAAATTTCATCCTTCATTCTATTCCTGTGCCTTGATTCATAAACCCCTCTGTGGTTCATTAAATCAAAACCTGGTGGTCTTTTATGACATTTCTTACCTGGCTTTACAGATTTTCTAAAAATGTCCTTCATTCTTTTCCATCTTTTCAGGATGTTTCTTTCAAGACACAAGTAAATATAGATGCCTAACCCAGGACTAAGAGGTCCTCTTTTAACTTGGATAGCATTAAAAGGAAAACATAATTCAAATTCAAACTTTTGAACTTTTCAAACTTGTCCCTTCAAGTTTTTCCTATTTCATAAATTTCAATTTTCTACTTAAATACAGAACTTTGATTAGTTACTAAAATAGCAGGAAAGTTATTCAATTAATATGAAATCATTCAGGTTTAAATTACAGGATTAATTTTCATAGTTATGATAGAAAAGATGGGAGATTGAGTTAGGAAATAAAGACAACAGTCTCTCAAATTTAAATGGAAAGAATTTTTGATTCAATTATTTGATTAAACTACTCCAAGAATTGTGTAAAACCATAACCTTTAATATGAAGGCAGAAGTACCTGGCAACTATAGATGATCTCTTCCTAAATGCTGTTATCATGATTAGCATTTATAATGTATGTCTATGTCTCTAAGAAATTTAAAAATGAGC
This sequence comes from Peromyscus nudipes, assembly GCA_902168325.1. Lineage (NCBI taxonomy): Eukaryota > Metazoa > Chordata > Mammalia > Rodentia > Cricetidae > Peromyscus > Peromyscus nudipes. Next base: position 18,357 of record CABHPH010150705.1, read on the forward strand.
AGCAGATGGTAATATTGAAATGTGCAAAACTTTGACTTTAAAATAAAAAGCTGAAGAGAAGTACAATGAAATGAAACAGCATTGTTCTGAAAAGGGTTCTGGCAGTTGCCACTAGAAACAGGGAAAGGTAACTTGGAACTGTGCGTTTTCCAAGAAGCAAACTGGAATTAAATATGTCTGCTCCTTACAAGTTCTCTGGACATTTAACTTTTGAAAAGGGTGGGCGTGGGGTGGATGTATATAGCTTTCTCAGCTAATAATTATTACTTCCAGAGAATAGCAGTGAAAGAATTTATTTACAGAAACTCTTACATTTAAAATCTTCCCCCAATCCCATCCTACTTTTGATACTTGTTGACCTTCACCCTTTCCAACTGTCATTTGTTTGCATCTAGCTACGGAGCCTTTTCGCTACTCACTCCACATGTCTTTATTTTATACTATTCTGCTTTGAAGACAGAAGTGTATTATGGCTTGTCTATGTGGTAATTCTCTAAGTGAGATCAAACCTGTAGCTGATCAGCTTCAGCTCCTTCTGGAATGATTTAAATGGGCTTTACTCTCTTGGTCCAGGACATTCATTGTCCTGTTTTACACACCCTTCTTCCTCCTGATTCTGACAACAGATGGTGGCATGAGAGAGCTTGACCCTGGAGGAGCCTGCATGTGCAGAGGATTTAAGCCCAACACTACAACAGTGAGCACCCTCAAGCCCAGCACATTCTCTGCACAACCCAGCTAGAGAAACATGGTACTGCTGTCAACTTTTCCCATTTTTCATAGTTGGATCCCAGACCTGAGTAGTGCTGTGTACATCCCTTCAGAGCAGTTGTGGGAAGAGAAAGCTCTGGACTTGGCCTCCATTTAAGAAGGAAGGGTCAGTGAGGGAGTTTCTGTATTTAGAGGCAGCTGCTTAACTTTAAAGGAGGGTCACAAGGGACACACTAGAGACAGAGCTCAGGATTCCAGCGCCTCATCAGCCTTTACAATCCTTTGAGACCGTGCAAAATCAGGAGTTGTTATCCAGAAATCCAGGAACATTCACAGTGTTGTAAGTATGTGGGGATGGGGTAGGATCAGGTGAAAGGTGAGAGGGTCCTGTTTTCTCTTTGCCATCAAACCACAGGAATCCAGGAGCTTCCACAGTGCTGTAGAGGTGTGTATGTATGTGGGGGGGGGGGAGGGCGTTCTGTTTTCTCTTTGCACTCAGACCATATGCTGAATGTCCCATCATAAGTAACATCTCAAGATGCAAAAGGAGTCCTTTGCCTCCACTGGGAGGGAGACAAAGGCAAGACAGGAAGAAAAATATGAAAACCTGCTTATGAGTTTGTAGTTAAATGAAATTCTAATTCCTTGGCAAATCTAAGAATTATAATAAATCTATTTAATCAATAAATGAACCATACCAAAATACAAATTACAGTCACAAAGTATGAAACTATTTCTTGTTTCTAACAAATTTTAATTTTCCCCTTATTACTTGCATAATAACCTTCCTAAAGATGTAACATCTGTGCTTTTGATAGTGACATTCTGAAGATACTGTAATTATTACTCATCCAAAATCAAAGCTTTTAGGTTGTACCTGGGTAAAATTCATTGTAGCATTGAATTTTTTTTTTTACTCATCCCACTTGTTTTATCCATCATATGGCTTTGATGGGCATCATAAAGAGTAGTGTCCATAATCCTTTTTCATAAAGGTAATCTTGGCAGGCTGAGCCTATAAGATAAATGACATAATATGACTCCTAAGATTGCATGACATGTCTTAGTTAGGGTTTTATTGCTCTGAAGAGACACCATGACCTCGACAATTCTTATGAAGGACAACATTTAACTGGGACCGGCTTACAATTCAGAGGTTTAGTCTATTACTGTCATGGTGGGAAGTATGGTGACAAGTAGGCAGACATGGTGCTGGAGAAGGAGCTGAGAGTTCTCCATGCAGATTGGTAAGTATTAGGAAGAGAAAGTGAGCCACTAGGCCTGGCCTGAGTTTCTGAAATCTCAAAGCACACCTTCGGTGACACACTTCCTCCAACATAACCATACCTACTCTACCAAGGCCATACCTGTTAACAGTGTCACTCTCTACAAGACTATGAGGGCCATTTTAGTTCAAACCACCACAGTGACAGGAGACAATACAAGTTCTGCCTTATTTTTTTGGACACTTTCACTGGAGCTCAGCCATAAAGAACCATAAAGAACCAGCTGAAGTTAGCAAATCCCAGTTCCAGTTGAGCTCCCAGCTTCCTGACAGTGTGAGCAGACAGTCACATGAGTGAGCCATCCCCAGCAAAGAGTCACAGCCATGAGGGAAGCTACTTCAACTCTGGAAGAAAATAGAGAAGAGTCATTTGCTTCAGCCAAATGACAAACTCCCAAGCAAAGGAAATCATGACTGTCATTTTAAATCCCTGTTTGGAAGTAGAAGAACCGGGTAACAGAAAGCATTCATTCAATGCATTCAAACCATCACAGAATGTTGTGATTCACCAACCTTCTTACCAAAAGTGATGCAACAAAGAAGATAAGGCTCACTTCTGCAGTATTGAGTACATTTGTGATAGGACAAGACCGTACAGAGGTTCCTCCATCATGTATTCTTGCTGAGGCCATTTCAGGTTTAACTAGAATTTGACATACCTAATGGAGAGTTCCATGGGAAATTACCCTACTCTATTCTTGGACCCAAGGTCAAGATGCCCAGCTAACTTAGCTTCTGTTAAACTGTTTGCTTCTGCAAACTTTTCCCTGCAGGGAAGGATGCAATTTTTACCATTAGAAGCACCTTGGTCTAAATGCTTGGGGTTACACTTAGGTCTTGAATACCAGTTTAGACCCAGCCACTGAAATAAAGACTTTCAACTGGCTGAAAACTGTATCTGCGTAGTCATTGCTGAAGGGTTCCCTGTAACAGATGAAAACATGAGAAAGTGTCTTGCTATCAGATAAGCTGAGGATGTTCATGAGTACAACTTTTACTGTTTACTAATATCTCACTGTTGGACCCCAGGCCTGCATCTCAATATAAGGTCTCTAGCTAGGAAAGAAGATCCAGAGAACTTGCTTCTACCCACCCCAATTATGATTTGCACATTAAAGCTATTGTGTTAGTATTGCTCATCTGCCCACCCTCCTCTTTGAATGACTTCTAGAGATTTTAAAAGATTATTTGATGAATTATTTCTCTCCATGCTTTGCTATTGTCTTTCCTTACTTATAATTAATGAATGATATTTCTCCCAGGACAGAAAAAACTATATGGAAAAGTCAAAATCTAAGGAAATGTCCATTCAAATAAAGGACTGAAAATGACAAGATTAAAGAAAGCAAGAAGTCAGTGACTTTGAAGACTAAGAAAACAAAGTAGACTTTGAATATGTAAACATTCATTATCTGAACCATTCTGAACTCTGCATAATGAATTGTTTCTCTAACATGTAATGTTTCCCTCATAAACCTGGTGAAGACATAACTGAGTTGTTGTCTACTAACAAAGATTAGACCTCTCACTTTCTTGAGAACACTGACCCCAACTATTCCTTCTAGAGCAAGTGCTTGAGATCAGTCTTATCCCAATTTACTGAAAGCTAAAGATTTTCTAATGCTTTCTGGTATTGATTTGAAGTAAGAGTAAATGAAATGTTAACTTGGCTGCATTTTTTAATATCACTATAATTGACTTAATTCATTTCTACTACCTACTGACCTCTATCAATAAGCAGAAGTGCAAATATCACAGATTTTCCAAACCTACCCTTTTGCTAGTCATATAAAAACATGAACTCATCTAATTCATTTTTTTCTATTTTTCTTTTATTAAAAATAGATTTTTTTCATATAATATATTCTGAATATGCTTTCCTCTTCCTCCAAGATCCTCCCCATGTCCCCATCCATCTAAATCCACATTCTTTCTGTCTTTCCTTAGAAAACAAACAGGCATCTGAAGAATAATAACAGTTTAAGATAAAAACAAAACAAATAAATTGAAAAGGGACAAAATAAACAACAAAAGAAAAAGAACCAATGAAAAACTATAAGAAATTCATATGGATGCAGACATACACACATTCACACACACACACACATACACACACACACATACACACACATACACACACACACACACATACACATGCATGTACGCACACATAAAAACACACAGAGAGGAATCCCTTAATAACACAAAGCTGGAAACTATAAGAAATCACAAAGACCCTGTAAAGTGAAATGAATAGATAAAATGTCCCTAAAATAATAGGAAACAAAGAACCTCAAAAGATGCTATTGAGTTTGCTTCGTGTTGGCCATGTACTGCTGGTATGGAGCTTGGCCATAAGAGTCATTTTTTTCCCCAGTAAGACTCAGTTGGAGAAACTAATCTTTCATTTTCTACCTTAGGGATGGATGTTTGGGTACACTTCTCTAGCCCTGTGCTTGCTGCCACAAGCTTTGTGAGTTTGTATGTTTGTTGGTCCTGCTGCATTTAAAGGGACTTGTTTCTTTGTTGTATCCCTTCCACGCTGGCTTTTATGATCTTTCCTGCCTCCTCTTACTCAGAGTTCCCTGAACCCTAAGGGGAGGGATCTGACGGAAACATCCCATTTAGGTAAGTGCTCCAAGTGCCCTCACTTTCTGCACATTGTCTAGCAGTGGGTCTCTATATTTGTTCTTATCTACTGCAAGAGAAAGCTTCTCCAATGATGGATGAGCATGGCAGTGACCTATGAGTATAGCATAATGTTGTTAGGAGTCGTATTGCTATGTTGTTTTAGCAGAACAGTAGTATTTGGTTTTTCCTGTTGGTCTGTGGCTTATCTGGTCTCAAGTTCTCAGACATCTGAGCAGTGCTGGTGATAGGGTCCATCTCATGGAGGGCCTTATAACCAGTCAGATACTGATTGTTTAGTTCCACAAACTTTGTTCCGCCATTGCACTAGCACATCATGAAGGCAAGTCATCATTGTAGATCCAAGATTTTGTAGCTGGGTTGGTGTTTACTTTTCTCATTTAATAGCAGACAGAGGACCTTCCAGCACCATAAGCAGCAGAGGTGAAGGATCTAGGTAGGTACCAACTTGACTTCTCCATGTTTAATAATTTCTGTAGGTATTATCCTCAGCTATGGGGCCTTACATTCAGTTTGTGATGAGTAACAAATAGCATTGGCAATAGTCTAGTTTGAGCCAGGCAGTGGTGGCACACGCCTTTAATCCCAGCACTCGGGAGGCAGAGCCAGGCGGATCTCTGTGAGTTCGAGGCCAGCCTGGGTTACCAAGTGAGTTCCAGGAAAGGCACAAAGAGAAACCCTGTCTCGAAAAACCAAAAAAAAAAAGTCTAGTTTGTTTGGGAGTTACCGTGAGACCACTTTTACTAACAGCTAGATTAGATGCAACCCAACCCTGGAACCAGAGGCTTCATTTGGTGATGAGAGATGCCTAGTTGGGACTCTGTCCCTCCTGCTGTTTTTTTGGTGATTTCATTTAGATCATGTTCATATATGTATATATTTTAGGAAGCTTCTACTGTATTTTTATTCATAATTGGGATCCACCAAAAAGCCCTTAGTTTTAACTGTACCTCTCTGTATTTCTCCATCCACCTTCTCTTTCTTTCCACTCCTCTTTTTAATATATAGGCTCATTGAATTTTAAGAGACCACATGAGTAAATGTAAAATCAGTAAGTATTACATGGGAAAACTACTGATTTGAGATAGGATGTGGTTATAGCCTTGTAATCATATGTCTGTCAATTATGCATGAGAAAAACCTCTAGAATTTTTGTTATTTCACCATCAGAGTCACCACTACCATCACTCAATATCATAAGTTTTCAAGATGAAAGCAGTTGTATATTGCTATCTATACATTACACTCTGGTCTCCTTTCTCACATATAATCCATTTTCTACTAGAAGGCCTTCAATATGGATTATATTAACTGGACAGAACTGAAAAAAAAATGGTGTTAGATCAACTTAAGAGAACATGCTCATATTTTTAAATACCTAATTCTAGGTTAATGTATAAATTAAAGAGGTTCATTTGGCTCACAGTTCTTAGAGTTTGGGAGCATAAACCAAGCATCTGCTAAGCCTTACCGAGAAATTTCTACTACAGTACATCAGGGTGGGTGGTATGGTAGGAATGAGGAAGAGGGAAAATCATATAGTGCAAAGAGAAATAGAGATTCAGGGGAGGTGACAAGCTCACTCACATCAGCCCTGTCTTACCAGAGCCAGAATGAACTCCCTCAAGAAAAACACCATTCTATTCTGATAATGAAGTCCTGTAACTGAGCTGCTATCTTCCATCAGAACCCAACCCTTAGAGGTTCTATCACCTCAGTATAGCCATAGCTGAGACAAAACCACTAACAGCTTGACTCTGGGCATGCATTCAAGTCATGGCAAAAGCACAACAAATCACACTTTTCCCTTTTAAACATTGGAATTTACTTTTCCTAACACTTATTTACTCAATTATTTCATATAATGACTTTGGTACAATAACTTCATGCTTTATTACTGCCAGGTAAGAACTACTGGTCACTTACTAATTCCAGACCGGATATGCATTTTTAAGACATTTTAATTACCCCTTTAAAAGTTGAAAATATATTCTGATTGTGATTTCCCCTCCCCCGAGTCTTCTCAAATCCTCCCCATCTACCCTTTCACTGAAATCAACCCATTCTCTTTTAATAACTTTTATATTGATATGTTCAATTACGAAAACTATTTGAGGGGAGAAAAATGTGTATCAACTTCTCTTTGTGGTGAAAGAACAATGAAGAAATAAATATCTGGCCATTCATTTCATAAGCCTAGAGTGTGGGCAACAGATAATCTCATATCACCTTCATTCTATTGTGTGATCTTGATGGGTGGTAGGTAATTTTCCCTTCAGCTTACCCTCAAGCATACAATAGATTGTATAATAAGAATGATGTTTTTATAAAAATTTACAAAATACTTGGCTGATAATGACTGAAAGATCGTGTCATACATTTCAGAAAATTTCAAATATAACCATAGGATCGTAAAGAGAAAGTGGTACTTAGTGTACTTAAATTATGCCAAAGAAATTGTAGCTTTCTTAAGAATATTCTTAAAGATACTATTATCACTATTTGCAATGATGTATACACTGGTCCTCTTTTACACATCACTTGATGCTAATCCTTTCTGACAAAAGAGCTTGTCATTTACTAACTCTGGATTTATTTGAATTGACAAGGCACAAAATATTCTTGCCCATCATTGTCACTAACTTCTTCACTTAGGGAGAATTTAATGGAGGAAAAAGATTAATAAGGTAGAAAGAAGATTACAAGGGTAATGGTCTATAAACTGCACTTTCAGGTTTCCACCAAAAACTGACTGCATGAAATGGATTCAAAAGAAATACTTTATCAATATTCTGTATAGATTGGTAAGTTTTTGTTGTTACTGTTTTTTGGGTTTTTTTTGTTATTGTTGTGCCTTTTCATGGCAACTAGCATGGAGATCCTGGAAAAACTAAAAATAAAGCCATAATATGACCCAATGTGGTGATTTAAAAGAAAATGTCCCCCATAGGGAGTGGCACTATTAGGAGATGTGGCTTTGTTGGAGTAGGTGTGTCCTTGTTGGAGGAAGTGTGTCACTGTGTGGGTAGGCTGTGAGGTCCCCTATGCTCAAGCTACACTTAGTGTGACACACAGTTGCTTCTGCTGCCTGTGGATCAAGATGTAATACTCACAGCTACCTGTCTAGCACCACATCTGCCTGCATGCTGCCATGAGCCATGTCCCAGCATCGTGATAATGGACTAAACTTCTGGAAATTCTAAGTCAGCTCTAATTAAATATTTTCCTTTATGAGAGTTGCCATGGCCATGGTTTCTCCTCGCAACAATAGAAACCCTAACTAAGACACCTAGTTATTTCAATCTTGGTCATATAATTAAGGAACTCTGTTGTGGGATATTTGTACACTGCATAAAGATGTACTGCTGTGACGTGTGTAATAAAAAGTTGAATGACCAAGCGCTAGGCAGGAGGCATAGGTGATACTTCCAGGCAGAGAGAGAACTCTGGGAAGAAGAATGGCAAATTTTCCAGAAAAACATGGAGGAAGCAGGATAAGCACTATGGACATGAGGTAATGACCCATGTGGCAGAATGCAGATTAAATAGTACAGGCTTACTAAGTTATAAGAACTAGTTAGAACAAAACTCAGCCAAGGCCAAGTTTCATAATTAGTAATAAGTCTCCTGTCATTATTTGTGAACTGGAAGACAAAAGAAAAATCTGAGTGCATATGGTGCTCAACATGGGGCTCAAAACCATTGCACTGAGATTAAGAGTCTCATGCTCTACAGACTGAGCTAGCCTTCATAAGGATGGATAGAGACTTAAATCACAGTTTGGTTATGCAGTCCAAACGTACTTATAAAGTTGACAGGTGCCTTTTACCTACTCAAACATAAAATGAGCTTTAGGTGACTTGTGCATACCACACATTTTATATTTGTGTTAATGTAGATATATATGTTACTTTTAAAGGTTTGTGTGCTTTCAGAAAAAAAGGACCAGACACCAAAAATAAAGACCAGTAGCCCAGGTAATCCAGCCTCTCAGAATGCCCATATTATAGTTTCCTAAAATTTCTACATCAAGAACTTCAAAGATGCTAGCTGAGATGGTCCAGCCTCACAGACTATTCCAGCCAGTCTTCAGATAAGCCCAGCACTTTTACATTACGTGGGGACTGGACAACAAATGAAGCAGTTAGCTCTCCCAGGATTTAACAATTATCACAATTTTCTCAAGGTACCCTAAAGATGCCTTTGCCCTTAGACAATAGGAAGCAGTCTAGAAAACATGATGCCCACATTTCCAAGAAGTACTGTTGGTTGTTTTTGGTCATTTGGTGGGTTATGGATGTTTGTCATCATTTATTGGGTTGGTTGCAAGTTGTTTCTGGTCATGGTGAGGAAGGAAACTAAACAAAGAGGTTAGATTCAGGGACTTTCTTCTAAAAAAGACAAAAAAGGGGATAAATAAATTATAGGATAAAGGGTAGATTATTGAATCTACTTTTAAATTAAAAGAAACTACAAATCTCAAGTATTTTACATTGATATGGATTTTTGTGTACTGATACAAATGTAAGGTTATTTTTGTTATAACATACTGTATATATGCTTCTACTCTTGTTTAAGGTGTTTTACCTATACAGCTCATTTAAAATTTTAATGTAAGGTAGGAGATATAAGTGGGACTTCCAGGCAGAGAGAGAACTCTGGGAAGAAGAAAGGTAGAGTTGCAAAAGAGACACAGAAGAAGCAGGATGGGCACCATGAGGTAATGAGCCATGAAGCATAATGTAGTTTAAATAATATGAGTTAATTAAGTTATAAGAACTGATTTGGAACAAGCCTAGGTGTAGACAAATTGCTAAATGGTCTTATTAAATAAAACCCAGTGCCAAATACAGGGGTGAAAACTTGAGAAACCAGAGGAATAGGAAAAGTCACAAGCTAAACTCACTTTACCAACACCTCAGTCTCCAAAGAGACCTACTTCCTGTATACCCACACCTATATGCCTTTCTGTTCTGCCATCTCATGGCTTTCTCTCCAGCTACATCACTTCTTCTTCCTGATAGCTCTGTCACTTCCTGTCTGTCTGTACAGACTTCCAGACCTCCATGGTTAACTAGTGTTGGAATTTAAGGTGTGTGCCACCATGCCTGACTCTGTTCCCAGTGTGACCTTGAACTCATAGAGATCCAGACAGATCCCTGCCTCTGGAATGATAGGATTAGAGGTGTGTGCTACCACTGTATGATTTCTATGTTTACTATAGTGGCTTTTGTAGCTGGAGAGTTTTCTCTCCAGGTCCCGCCAAGCCACAGCAGTCCGACAGCCCAGTTATAAAATAAACACACAGACGCTTACATTATTTAAACTGTTTGGCCTAGTGGCTCAGGCTTCTAGCTATCTAGTTCTGACAACTTAAATTAATACATTTCTATAAATCTATACCTTGCCATGTGACTCGTGGCTTACTGGCATCTTCACATGCTGCTTGTCATGGCAACGGCTGGCAGTATCTCCCTCCGCCTTCCTGTTCTCTCAGTTCTCCTCTCTGTTAGTCCTGCCTATACTTCCTGCCTAGCTACTGGCCAATCAGTGTTTTATTTATTGACCAATCAGAGGAACACATTTGACATACAGACCATCCCACAGCACTTCCCCTTTTCTTTTCTTTTTTTTTTTAAAGGAAGGTTTTATTTTTTATTTTTTTTTATTTTTTATTTTTT
>CABHPH010150705.1:28782-50524 GCA_902168325.1 Peromyscus nudipes
GACAGGGTTTCTCTGTGTAGCTTTGCGCCTTTCCTGGAACTCACTTGGTAGCCCAGGCTGGCCTCGAACTCACAGAGATCTGCCTGGCTCTGCCTCCCGAGTGCTGGGATTAAAGGCGTGCGCCACCAACGCCCGGCTTAAAGGAAGGTTTTAACTTTTACACATCTTCAAAGCCAGCTTGGTATATTTGGGAATTTGGGTGTAGCTTCTCTTACTACTTCCTGCTGGAGGGGGGCACTGTATCTTATGGGGACACAAAGAAAATTTTAGGATTATGGAGTAGTCCGTGAGGGTGTATCGTCTGAGCCAGTTGCCTTGAAACGGTTCTGGATGTTGGATCATCTGGGCCTTGGTGTCATCAGAGACCTTTCAGGGGGTCTTGGCTGGTCAAAGCTGTTGTATCTTAATCTGGAACAAATCCATAGCCTCTTGCTTCTGTGGAAACAAAAGCAGAGCCTCCTTTCCAAAGCAACATATCCTTACATCCAAATTTTGAAGTCAAGGTACCTTTAAAATATATATTGTTTAACTCAACATCTTTTACGATCAAATTTTTTTCTGCAGTTAAAAATCCCAAAGACAACACAATCCAGATTCGCTGTGTAATATTCATCTTTATGTGGCTTATTTTTTTATACTAATTTTACTGTCTCTTTAAAGACTTTATTTTTTAAAACTATGAATTTGTTTACATAACTGTATATATCACCTTTTTTGTCTCTTTCAAGCCTACGTATATTTTATACACATTGTAAACTATTATATCTGAATCTGTCTTATTGTGAATCTATTGCTTTAAACTGCAGCATTTGTAAGACTGAAATGGTGTTATGGCTGCTGGCTCTGCCCACCTCAGCTTCCCAACATGGCGGTGGTACGTTTACCACCAGCTCTGGGAGTCATCATGGGTCCATCCAAGCAGCGTGTAGCCCAGAAACCTTTTTTTTTTTGTACTAGCAAAGGCTAAATCCACCACACAGCAGCAGCGTAATGTGCTGCTTGTAGATGCCTCATTCCCACCATACTGTAGCTCAAGCTCAAATGCCAGGAACCTGCCAGTAGCTCAAACTCGCATTTTGTGGCGTCTAGCTGCCTTACGAGACATGAAGCAGGAACCTGGTTTGGCTCTGTTTAGAATTGCTTATTAAATATTCTCAGGTTTAAGGTGGAAACTCGAGCCATTGTGCTGGTACCATCATATTACCTCTGATCCTCAGGTAAATTTTATTGGGAGACACAGTATATTGTGTCTCCCAATACATCACCACACTTAGGTAAGTCTGAGCTTTCATAATTAATAATTAGTCTCTATGTCCTTATTTGTGACCTGGTGGCCCAAAGAAAAAAATCTGACTACAAAATTCCACATTTTATGACAGAGACATATTCGATACATTCATATCTACATTCACTGAAGTACTTTTCACAATAATGAGGAAGTGGAAACCCCCAGATATCCATTATCATATGAATGGGTAAAGAAGATAGGCTGCATATATATTCCAAAATTTTACTCATATGTAAAGAAAAATTAACTGATGAAAATTCCAGGAAATTGGCTAGAATCAAAAAGTATTACATTAATTATGTGTTCCCAGCTCAGAAAAACTTTATTCATTATAGCTGGAAGTTTTTCTGTGTCCTGCCTGGTCCCATAGCTATGCAGACCCAAATAAACACACAGAGGCTTATGTTAATTATGAACTGTATAGCTGTGGCCTGTGGCTCAAGCTTCTTACTAGCTAGCTCTTATAACTAAACTCAGCCCATTTCTATTAATCTGTATATCTCCACATGTTCTGTGGCTTTACCTATGTACTTCCTGGATGGCAAAATGGCATCTCCCCTGCCTCTCCTTTCTCCTTTCACTATCTCCCTTGGATTTTCCTGCCTGGCTCCATCCTGCCCTGCCATAGGCCAATGCAACTTTATTTATCAACCAATCAGAGCAACACATATTCACAGCATACAGAAAGACATCCCACAGCAATTCATTGTCTCTCCCATGTGAGTACCATGTGTAAGGTGTATGTTTACTCTGATGTTTACAATCATGGGCAAAATCTAAAATACTGAAAAGAAGACCAAGAGAGTTTAAAGGGGGTGCTAAGGAAGGGGTTGGAGGGGAATGCAATAGAACACATGTGATGAGAAAGCATACTGTGATGGGAAGGGAAGGATACTAGGTAGGAGAGCATGGGGAGAGGAGAATTCACTTCAGTGCATTTTGTGAGAAAATATCTTCATGATACCTAAATTCTGTATGCTAATTTTAAATAATAAAATGCAAAAAGGGCAATTATGCAGACATATAGTATTAGGAAAGGAGGAAATTACCTTATTAAAATTGGGCCCAATTTGGAAGTTAAATAAAAACTATGACTGAATTATCACTGTATAAGACTGGGCAAATGTGTTTCCACTAACAGTCTTCTTCAGTGCAACAGCTCAGCTGGGGACAGATCTTCCATTTCAATTCACAGATGATACTAACCAGTAACATGGGTGAATTTTACTTGACAAATCTGCCTGCTTTCTAAGCATCTGATAAGCACCTACTTTTCTGCATGAACTACATTCCTAACAGCCACATAGTCATAGACTTTTGGATAATAAATCACATATTAAAAGGCATGTGTATATATATATATATGTATATATATATATATATATATATATGTGCATACACTCATATATACACACATGTGTGTGCGTGCATGTGTCTGTGTGTGTGTCTCTGTGTGTGGGGGGGTGAATATGTAAAGCAAAATTTTAAATCGTCATGGGCACATGTTGAAAGGCAATAGTGAGAATTAATTTTTGAACTTGTGGATCTCTTAATGAGATAAAGATAAAAGAAAACATTGGCAAGCAGAAAAAAGAAAAGATGAAAAGATTTTTAAAGATATTTATGTTTATTTTTTTTCTTTACAAAGGACTGATGTGGTGTTTGATTCCCCCATCACCTTGAAAATAAGCTCAAAGTGTACTAACTACTTTTTTCCATTCCTGCTAAGAATCATATTCATTGATCTACCCCAAGTCTTCTTGATGATTATGATTTTAAGGACAGAAAGAAAGCCCACAACACAGCTTTATGATGCATCCACAAAGGGCTTGTCATAGTCTGAAAATTTTCATAATGTCATAATTTGTGTTGAAACTAAATGCCAAAAGCACTAATACTATGAAGTGAGACACAGGACAAAAATAAGTCATGAGGATTTGTCCCTTTTGAGCGGCTGATGCTTCGAACTCATGACTGTCAGGAAGCTTCTTACATATTTAATCACATGTGACTTCAAGTGCCCAGGGAATTCAGAAGAGGGTATCAGATTGCATGGAGCTGGCATTAAATGCAGTTGAGAGGCACACAACATGGGTGGTGGGAAACTTAATTTTGGTCTTTTGCAAGACAGCAAGTGATCATTACCACTGAGCCATCTCTCTAGCCCTAAAGAAAGATTTTAATGTTGAACAAAATCTAGAATTTTGATTCTGTATCATGTCTTGGGCATTCTATTTCAGAGTTGAGATATGTTGGGATCTTAATAGCTATAGAATATTGTATTGCCAAAGCGAGGTTAAGACATTATGCCTCAGCTAGTTTCACATTCAATGAGAAAAAAGAATTACTTCAGTTCCAAGCACTTTAGAGAGAATGAAACTGTTGATTGACATAATCCATGACAAGTCCAGCTTTAGAACAATTGTTATGAGTAAAGCTGAGTGTACACATAAAAGGACAATGTGGATGATGAATCTAGGCTTTGAAGGCTGAGGTTGCTCCTTCCTTGCATTTGTAGGTCTGTTAGCTGTACCTTAAACCTTTATTTACTCATCTCTGTGATTATGGCTAAAACTACATTTTCCTTAAGGATCCTGAACTTCAACATATGAAATGATTATATAAAAGGATTGGTGAATAAATAGTAAAGTAAATCTTGAGGACAAAGATTCTTTGATGATGCTGAACAAGGAACTGATCTATGTGGTCTATGAGTATAGCAGAATGTCATTAGGAGTCATTTTATTCCTATGGTTTTGTTGTTATTGTTGTTTTTTGTTTTGTTTTTAGAACAGTTGTATGTGGTTTTATCCTGGTTACCTGGGCTGTTTAGTCTCAGGTTCTTGGCCACTCAGGCAGTGTCAGGAATAGGTTCCTTTACATGGAGTGGGCCTAAGTCAAGTCCCATATTGCTTGGTTGTTCCCATAAGCATTGTGCCACCATTGTCCTAGCATCTCTTGCCAGTAGGAGGACACCATTGTAGATCAAAGGGTTTGTGGATAGGCTGGTATTTACCTTCCTCCTTTGGTAGCACGTAGAGTCCCTTCCAGGATCATGAACAGTAGAAGTAAAGGATCTACATGGGCACAAGCTCAACTTGCCAATGTTCACTGAGTTGTGTAGTTGTTGTCTTCAGAATATGCCCTAGCCATCAGTTTGTGGTGGGTGACTTATAGTTTTGGAAACAGCTTGTGTTGTTGGAACCCTTTGGCTAAGTACTCAATTAGATGTAATTCAATTCTGGTAATGGAAGCTTCATATGGTGAAAAATAGATTTCTAGTTGAAACTCTGTCTCACCTATCATTTGGTGAATTCATTTTGATCACCTTCATATACATATATATTTTGAGAAGCTTCTACTGCATTTGCTTTCTATACGACCACTCACATGTCTCTTGATTTTAGCTGTCTATCCCCATATTTCCTCCCTGGAATCCTTCTGCCCTCCTTTTAATCCTCTCTTGCCAGTTCCTACCTCCATCCATAACTATACATTTTAAAAATATGCTTGGGGTAACCAAGCAAATACAAGACTTGTATGATAAAAAATTTTCAGATGTTGAAGAAAAAAATTGAAGACAGTATCAGAAGATGGAAAGATCTCCCATGCTCATGGATTAGTAAGTATAATAGGTAAAATGTTTACCCTACCAACAGCAATCTAGAGATTCAATGCACTGCACTCTCCATCAAAACTGCAACACATTTCTTCACACATCTGGAAAGGAAAATATTCAGCATCATTATGGAAACACAAAAAATAAAAATAAGATATCTAAAACAATCCTAAGTAACAAAATAACTGTTGGAGGTATCACCATCCCCAAATTCAAATAGTACTACAGAGGTTATATAATAAAAACAATATGGCATTGGCACAAAAACAGACACATTGATCAACAGAATCAAGTTGAAGAGGCAGATATGTGTCTATATACCTATGGAGACCTGATTTTTGATAGAGAATACAGAAACATAAATTAGAAAAAGTCAGCATCTTCAACAAATGGTGTAGGCCAAACTGATTTGCTACATGTAGAAGAATGCAAATATATCCATACTTATCACTCTGTACAAAAAACTCCAAAAGGATCAAAGACCTCAACATAAACCAGATACACTGAACCTTATAGAAGAAAAAAGGGGTATAGCTTTGAATTCATTAGCACATGAAAAGACTTTCCAAACAGAACACTGTAAGCACAGGTACTAAGAACAATTCATAAATGATACTTCATAACAATGAAAAGCTTCTGTAAAGCAAGGGTTGCTGTCATTTAGACAAATCTGTAGGCTACAGAATGGGAAAGATTTTTTTTTATAACCAACACATTTGATAGAGGGCTGATATACAAAATAAATAATGAACTAAAAAAAAAACCCTAGATATCAAGAAACAAATGCCCAATTAAAATGGAATACAGATCTAAACAGAATTCTCAAGAGAGGAAACCTGAATGGCTGAGAAACAAAGAAATGTTCAACATGCTTCGTCATCAGGGAAATAAAAATCAAAACTATGCTGGATTTCATTTTACATCTTTCAGAATGGCTAAAATCAATAAAATGGGTGAAAGCTCATGCTGGCAAGGATGTCGAATAACATTCATCCATTGCTGATGTGTGTGCAAAATTGTACAGCCACTATAAAAATCAGTGTGGCAGTTCCTCAGGAATATGGGAATTGATCTACATCAAGATCCAACTATGCCACTCAGGCATATACCCAAACGACATACTATTCCAGAGACACTTGCTCAACCATGTCCATTGCTGCTCTAATCATAATAGTCAGAAACTGAAAACAACCTATATATCCCTTAGCAGATGAATAGATAAAGAAAATGTGGTATATTTACACAATGAAATATTATTAAAGTGTTAAAAAATAAAATCATGAAATTTGCAGGCAAATTGATAGAGTAGAAAAATCATCCTGAGTGAGGTAACTCAGAACCAGGAGGACAAATATGGTGTGTATTTCCTTACACGTGATATCAGCAATTAAGTCAATGATAACCAAGCTACAATCAATCCATAGAACCACAAATGTTAGGTATACAGTAAGGGACTAGAGTGAACAGACTGATATTCTTATCTTCTTAAGATGATCATATGAAGCAAACATGGAAAAATTTTGATAATATTCAATGTACATTTTTTCTTGATGTTCTGGTATAGTATCAAACAAAAAGTTAATCCATTTTCATGATGATGATGCCTATGTTTGTAATTTTGTAATCATAATTGATCTTTTAATATATTTTTCTATCTTTGTGCATTTATGGATATGGATGAAAGCCTATGAGTGTTACATTGTATAGATGAAGCAGAAGACAACCTGTAGGTTTACTCCTCATCTTCCACCTTCTTTAAGATAGAATCTCTTATTTTTACCACCATATACACTATGCTAACTGGCCTGTGACCTTCTAAAAATTCTTCTTTCTTTGCTTGTCATCTGCTCACAGGAACAGAGATTATCAATGCAGTTGCTACACTGTGCCTGGCTTTGTGTGGATTCTGGAGACTCAAAATTCATATTTGTGTAGCAAGACAGCACTAACTTCTGAAAAATTATTTTCTATTAACATGTTTTGGTACTCTGATCAAAATTCTACTGGCCTTAAATGTGAATTCAAATTTCTAGATTTAAATTCAAATCCATTGATTCTTGTCTACACTTAGCACCAAAAGTTCATCATTGTTGCTTTGTAATGATTTTTGAAATAAGGAGAATTTTTAATTCTCTAAATATGCCCTTTATTTCTTAATTATAGTTTAATTATGTTCCTTTTTAATTAAATTTTAAGATTATCTGTGTGGGATATTTGTACACTGTGTGAAGATGTGTTGCTGTGATTGGTGTAATAAAGAGCTGAATGGCCAATATCTAGGCAGGAAGAGGTTAGGCAGTTCTTCCTGGGACAAAAGAACTCTGAGAAGAAAGGCAGAATCACTAGCCAGACTCAGAGGAAGTAGTATGGGCCTTATGGAGATGAGGTAACACCATGTGGCAGAATGTAGATTAATATAAATGGGTTAATTTAAGTTATAAGAGCTAGTTGGGGAAAAAGACCAAGCTAATGGCCAAGCTTTCATAATTAATAATAAGTCTCCATGTAATTATTTGGGGGTTGGCAATCCAAAGACAGTCCATCCAAAAAGCTTGCTACAGTCATCTTTCCAGTTTCCTAACAAAGGAGCCATGGTAGTTAACAACAGCGATTATGACAGAATTCTCAATGAATCAAATCTGTAAATGAATACAAGTAGCAGTGTTACCTTAATAGCATTATATCCTACTATTATGAATATTATGTATCTCTCTCTTTACCTAGAATCAGAGTTATTATTTATTCATTTATTGAGATAAGGTTATTCCAATTGTTTTGTATCTGTTGAGATTTGCTTTGTGACCAAGTATGTGGTCGATTTTGGAGAAGGTTCCATGGGGTGCTGAAAAGAAGGTATATTCTTTTTTGTTAGGATGGAATGTTCTGTAGATATCAATTAAGTCCATTTGGGTCACGACATCAGTTAAGTCCTTTATTTCTCTGTTAAGTTTCCATTTAGGAGATCTGTCCAGTGGTGAAAGTGGCGTGTTGAGGTCTCCCACTATTAATGTGTGGGGTTTTATATGTGGTTTAAGCTTTAGTAGTGTTTCTTTTACATATGTGGGTGCCCTTGTGTTTGGGGCATAAATGTTCAGAATTGAAACTTCCTCTTGGTGGATCCTTCCTGTTAAGAATATGTAATGCCCTTCTTGATCTCTTTTGATTGATTTTAGTTTGAAGTCTATTTTGTTGGATATCAGGATGGCTACACCCGCTTGTTTCTTAAGACCGTTTGATTGGAAAGTCTTTTCCCAGCCTTTTATTCTTAGGTAGTGTCTGTCTTTGTATTTGAGGTGTGTTTCTTGTATGCAACAGAAAGATGGGTCCTGCTTTCGTATCCATTCTGTAAGCCTGTGTCTTTTTATAGGCGCATTAAGTCCATTGATATTAAGAGATATTAATGACCAGTGATTGTTCATTCCTGTTATTTTTTGGTGGTAGTGTGTCTGTACTTCTTATCTTTGGGGTTTACTGCTGTGGTGTTATCTATTGCCTGTGTTTTCAAGGGTGTATCTGACTTCCTTGGGCTGGAATTTTCCTTCTAGTGCTTTCTGTAGGGCTGGGTTTGTGGATAAGTATTGTTTAAATCTGGCTTTGTCTTGGAATGTCTTGTTCACTCCGTCTATGATGATTGAAAGTTTTACTGGGTATATTAGTCTAGGCTGGCATCCATGGTCTCTTAGTGTCTGCATTTGTTTGCTTTTGTCTTTGTATTTGGACATGAAGTTTTTCTTCTTTGCATAATTCATACTTTGTTTTGAATATATTATGCTTTAAGTAATAAAATGTGACTATTCTGGAAATAAGATTTTCTTCTTTTTAAATATGTTGGTGTTGATTCTCTTGTATTTATTTTTAACAACTGGTTTTGGTGAATGAATATTGTAAAGTTTGTGAGGTCTTTTCTTCTGTGTCCAATGTATTCTCCTCTCAGTCACATTATATATAATGCCTGGATACATAATTCCTTAAACACCAGGATCAAACTAGTTTCTCAGGATTTGCAAGATTGACTAAGTGCATATTGTATCATGTGATCTATGCTCAGGTAGGAAAATGTTTGATTCTACTTTTACTTCACTTCCTTGTCAAGGACAGCACCAAGTTCAACCAGAGGTAACAGCTTAGGCTCTTTTGGGGGGGGGTTTCCTTGTGCAGGGAAAAGGCAGATGCTTGTTCAGGCTGCTGATTTTAACTGTGAATGTGGAATGACTAGTTTTCAAAGCTACCACTGATATAATAAGTAGATGAAAATGGAATAAGTTAAAATACCTCAAATATTTTCTCCTACAAAAACAAACTCAAATTTTTCTGGGATAATTTTTTTTAAGTAGTTACAAGTATTTGAATGAATTCCAGGATTATTATAATGCTGATTTTTCAAATTTTTTTGCCCATGTTCTTTTTAATTTTCAAGAAAGGTCTCATGTAGGAAGGTCTTTCTTTTTTTAAAATTTTATTTTATAATTTAATTTAATTTTACATATCAGCCACGGATTCCCTTATCCTCCCCCCTCCCCGGCCCCCCACCTTCCTCCCAGCCCACCTCCCATTCCCATCTCCTCCAAGGCGAAGACTCCCCTGGGGATTCAGTTCAACCTGGTAGATTCAGTCCAGGCAGATCCAGTTCCCTCCTCCCAGGCTGAGCCAAGTGTCCCTGCATAAGCCCCAGGTTCCAAACAACCAGCTCATGCAATGAGGACAGGTCCTGGTCCCACTGCCTGGATGCCTCCCAAACAGTTCAAGGTAATCAACTGTCTCACTTATCCAGAGGGCCTGATCCAGTTGGGGGCTCCTCAGCTATTGGTTCTTAGTTCATGTGTTTCCATTCATTTGGCTATTTGTCCCTGTGCTTTTTCCAATCTTGGTCTCAACAATTCTCACTCATACAAACCCTCCTCTTTCTCGCCAACTGGACTCCTGGAGCTCCACCTGGAGCCTGGCCATGGATTTCTGCATCCGGTTCCCTCAGTCATTGGATGAGATTTCTAGCATGACAATTAGGGTGTTTGGCCATTCTATCACCAGAGTAGGTCAGTTCAGGCTTTCTCTCAACCATTGCCAGTAGTCTATTGTGGAGATATCTTTGTGGATTTCTGGGGACCTCTCTAGCACTTTGCTTCTTCCTATTCTCATGTGGTCTTCATTTATCATGGTCTCTTATTTCTTGTTCTCCCTCTCTGTTCTTGATCCAGCTGGGATCTCCCACTCCCCTAAGCTCTTTTTCCCACGAAACTTGCCCTTCCTTACCCCCACTCACATCCAGGTTGTTCATGTAGATCTCATCCATTTCTCTGTCATTGGGCGATCCCTGTGTCTTTCTTAGGGTCCTGTTTTCTAAGTAGCCTCCCTGGAGTTATGAAACAATCAATCAATGGGACCTCTTGAAACTGAGAAGCTTTTGTAGAGCAAAGGATACGGTCAACACAGCAAAGCGACAGCCTACAGAATAGGAAAAGTTCTTCAGCAACCCCAAATCTGACAGAAGGCTGATATCCAGAATATATAAAGAACTGAAGAAATTAGACATTAAAATACCTAACAGTCCAATTAAGAAATGGGCTATAGAACTAAACAGAGAATTCTCAACAGAGGAAGCTCAAATGACTGAAAGACATTTAAGGAATTGCTCAACATCCCTAATCATCAGGGAAATGCAAATCAAAATGACTCTGTGATACCACCTTACACCTGTCAAAATGGCTAAGATCAAAAACACTGAAGATACCTTATGCTGGAGAGGATGTGGAGCTAGGGGAACTCTCCTCCACTGTTGGTGGGAATGCAAACTTGTACAGCCACTTTGGAAATCAATATGGTGCTTTCTTAGAAAATTGGGAATCAATCTCCCCCAAGACCCAGCTATACCACTCTTGGGCATATACCCAAGGAATACTCAATCATACCACAAGGGCACTTGCTCAGCTATGTTCATATCAGCATTGTTTGTAATAGCCAGAACCTGGAAACAACCTAGATGCCCTTCAACTGAAGAATGGATAAAGAAAATGTGGTACATATACACAATGAAATACTACTCAGCAGAGAAAAACAATGACCTCATGAGGTTTACAGGCAAATGGATGGATCTAGAAAAAATCCTTCTGAGTGAGGTAACCCAGACTCAGAAAGACAAACATAGTATGTACTCACTCATAGGAGGATACTAGATATAAAACAAAGATGACTAGACAGAAGGTCTTTCTTAGTCATTTTATGATTGAAATTTCTTACCATCATGCTATTTGCATTACCCCAGAATTATGGCTAAATGAAGCTAGCAGCATTTTCATTAATGAATTGCTTGCAGGAGGAGGTGTCTGGAGAGGTCTTAATAGTACTATGAAAATAAAACCATAAAATCTCTCTTTTCTTTATTAAATATGAATTAAATTCACACTCTTATGAGTGAGCTATTCATGTGTAAAGAAAAGTAGAAATGATTTTATCTGTATAGAAAAGACATATTCAGAGATGGATTTTTTTTCTTGGATTCCTGGTAGAAAACACTCTAGCCTAGATTAATTTATATATTCTCAAATGTGCTTAGAAAACAGTATGTTTCAAAGTGAAAATAAAAATAGGGAATAATTTTAAATGAAAGTTTTGTGTTAATTAAAATAATGTCAATCCATAAATTTCAGGTATTTATATAATGTCTTTACTAATTATTTGATAATTTCTTACAGTCTATTTTGATTAAATTCTCCTCTCTTTCCTGGAGTCTTACAAAACCCATCCTCTCTTACCTTTCCTCACTAATCACCTCCCAAGAAGAGTTGGGCAACACAACTGGACTCAATGGCTTCTAAAACTTTTTTCAGGTTTTGCATTTTAAAATTATCATACAATGCACATAACACGAAGGTTGTTTGATAAGTCCTCAAAAATCATATTATTTTATATTTACATAATTTTTGCAATACATGGAAGCTTATATGCATAGACATACATACATACACAAGAATATTAGACCAACAGAAACCCTAGTACCAGGCATGGAAACCCTTTCTAGTGTTTGACCAGGTTAGTTCAAGACTGACAAAACAATACAAGCTATTTCTGTTGTCTTTGGATTCCTCTCAGAGATTGAAGGTTGTACCCTATAGCTGAAAACACACATTCAAGACAGAGTACTCAGATGACTTGATCTCAATTTAACCTGGAAGTCTCCTTCCTGTGGTCAAGCTTCCATAGCACAAGCATTATGGAAGCTATCAAAGGAGGAAAGAATATTAATAGTCTTACCCAACAGTGATGGAATTGAACCACAATGATGACCAGCATGGCAAGATATCCATACAGTTGTAATAGAAGCAAGTACATGTTCCTGGTAACTGGCACATGTCTAACTAGACTTTGAGGCCCACTTCACCAGAGGGAAATCATGCCTGTATTGTTTTGTGAATTTGATGCCAGTCTGAGATACATGAGACCCTGACTCAAAAATAAATAAATAAATAAAAAGTCAATGTAAAGAAACAAAATCATACGTCTTAATTTTTCTTGACTGTTAGTATTGATTTCAATATCTATAAATTTTCCAGTAAAGTTTTTCACAAATACATGAATAATTTAAAGCAATCATTTGTTATATTTAGAGGCATATCTTTGAATGCTGCAACTGTATATGCTTTAATAAACCCATCATTGATAACAATTTTTTGCTTGGCTAGCAAATGAGCATTTCAGACACTCACTTTATCTAAACTGTCATTTTTATTTTGTGAAGATAACCTACTGCCAAGGCATTCTGCTTTTAGTTTGTGATTTTTCTTATCACTATGTCCTGTTCTTGGGACACTGTGATGAGGATCTATTTATTCATTCATTCATTCATTCATTTATTTATTTGTTTGTTTGTTTGTTTGTTTGTTTATTATTTTAGAGAAGATTTTTTTAACGTTTTTCACACAAAGCAGTAGTTGATATTTAGAATGAAATATGTGCAATTTTCACAATACTTTGTATATATGTATTGAAATATCACTGTAGAGCCCATGATTGTGGAAGGTCATGAGGAGAGTTGAATGGAGGAAACGGGAAATTGATGTAATCAAGATACATTATATGTCTATATGAAACTTTCACAGACTAAATAAAAGTACTATTTAAAAGATTAAAATCCTTTTTATGAAGGATAATCTTTATTCAAAATCTAGTAAATTAAATGTTAATCTCATCCCAAAACTACCTTTGAAAAAATAACCAGGAAAATGCATTGTAATGTTGGACTTCCAGTGTCAGTTTGGCAGGGCCATCGTACCCAGAGACAAGGTCGGGCTTTTCCTTCTGGTTGTTTTTTTCAGAGGATTTGGTTTATTAATATCAATGTATTGTGTATTACTTAGAATAGTTATAATATCATCACACACTAAGAACTTTGTTACCCAACTGAATAAAAATAATCCACACTATTCTGTATTTTTAACACATAATGTTGGAAGCACATATTTTCTTCCTTTTAGTTTTGACATTAGGTATATGTGCTGCAATAAGAACATAAACTATTTGATATATTGCACTTAGTGTTGCAATGGAATTGCATCTGTGGAAAGTTTCACACAGGAAGAAGCCATGCACAGTCATGAGATCACCTCAGGCAGTCTCTGTTGTAATTATTCATCTCTTCCATTGTCGCAGGAAAACAAGGCATACAGCTCTACCACAAAGAACTTCCTTACAGACGTTAATTTGTGGATTTAAAATCAATTTCATGGATCGTTAAAGATTCCTCTTTTGATTTTTAAGTCATTTGAAAAGAGTTTCAGGCTATATAAAAGCAAGCAGTAGACATATTTAGCCTTTTCTCTGTAATTTGTAGATACTACAGTTTGGGTGTTGGCACGCTTACTGACATTAGCACCTTTGGCAATCACTGTCTTGAATGATATATATAAGCTTCAATTTTATCTACTTAACTAGGGTAACAGTGGTTACCCCAAAGTGTCATAAAATCACATTAAAAGTGCTTACATTTTGGCTTGGTGCCAGTTAAACAGTGGCCTATATGTGTGAGAATTCTGTCCTCAGAAGGATGGATTCTTGTCATTTACAGCAATGCAGGTGGAATTGGAGATCATCATGTCAGGGGAAATAAACCAGGGAGAGCAGGAAAATATTATGTACCTGCAAGGATAAGTCCATGAGCACAGAGAGCGGAAGGATTGTTACTTCTTGCTGGAGAGTGTTACGGTGGGCAAGATGAGGCGTGTGTTAAGGCCTGCAGAACAGTTATACAGTGGGAAGGATGGGTAAGTCAGATGTCTTGTTTCACAGACTGCAGCTACAGCTTACACAATTGTGTCTCAAAGTTCAAAACGCGCACAAGAGGATTTCAGTGGTTTCATTGCAAACAAATATTTGAAATGATTGACAAATAACTGTATCGCGATTTGACTAATATACAAGGAACAAATAGATGAGAACTTACCCCACAATTCACTAAGCTGAAATATTAGTGTCAATACATTTTAATTTTAGAATAAATATACTTAAGAAGTAATCGCTGTTTTGATTTTTACCTGTCTTGATAGTGGACCTCAGAATTAATTCTACTAGAGAAATGAAATGCCTTTTGTGTAATCCTTAATAGTTATTTCATCCCTACAAGGTGATAAAGGAAAAATCGCCTCTGGGTTGATTATAGTAATGTCTGGGGGCAAAGTTAAGGAAATGTAAAGTAAGCTTCCGCCTTTTGACTTATCTCAGGAACCGACAGGATGGAATACAATGAGTGCTTTTGCCTTTGACCCAAGAAAACAAAAAGTTCCATCGAGTAACATACCCTTAGAGAAGTCAAGATCTTAGATTCTTGGTGAAGAACATCTCAGAATGTTGAGTAATTTGTGTTTACATCAGTAAACAACTTCATTTCCATAACTGTTCATCAAATGGTCTCTAGAACTTCCTTACTGTATAAAATGAAAATTGGTTATGTCAGGGCACTTATTTTGAAATGTCAACTCTAACAGGTCTTAATTGGAAATGAATATAGAAAGTTTCTATTTAATTCTTTCCAAGGCAGAAAAGTGAAGTCTGAGGAATAATGGGTTCACATTTATGAATGTAATTTGTCACAGAAACAAATGTCATCCCTGGTTTGATCATTTAGACTTTATCTACACATTCAGATGAATTATTGTTGATGGGAAGATAATCTGACCCCCACATTGATGACTTTCTACAGGTGACCTGGGATACCTCTAAATATCAGCTGAGCACTCCATTTCCAGACCCTCTGCAATAAATATACAGTGTAGATAAAAGATGCATCTTTGCAAGGAAAAATGGCGTATGTCCTGGGGCTTAATCTCTGAGCAAATTGTCCTTTTAGTGCACAGAATTTTTTGAAATTTCAGCAGACAAATTTTATAGAACAACCCAAATTGAACTATGGGCTTTGCAATCAACTATTCTATTCAGCAAGATTTAAGGAAGTTTACAAATGTGCAGATTTGCATTTCATGCCCTTCACTGGACCTGGACAGACTTGCTTTGCTGTCCCATTTTAAAGGGCATCTCATAGCTAGAAGAGCTCGGCACAGGCCTATCAGTGATAGTAGTTTCCATGCTATTATAATCATTCACCTTTAATTACCTGAGCCCAGCATGGCTAGTTATAATCAGGTTACATGAAGGAAGGGGTTCTTTCTTCATTTCAGGTATAATGACAGAGACAATGGGGTACAGGAAATTGCTAATAAAATGAAATTGCAGAAGTCAGTCCATCATAGCATATGGGCAAATCTAAGGGCTTTAAGCATAAATGCACATAACAGCAGCTCAAGTCCAGCTTAAATTGGAACATTTTCTTTTCAATTGCATTTGATTATGCAAGTGATCTTATTGCCATAATCATCACAGTTTTAATCTACCAGCATGAATTCAAAGCTTACCATAGGAGAGGCACTGTGGCTCCAAATGTAAAATTAAGATGACATTTTCTCTGAGCACCCATTTGAGGGATTATTGATCAGGCAGCAGTCTATTCACTAAGCTTATAGCAGAACTACGCATAACCCTGGACATTCACAGCTAGGAAGGGGCTTGTGGAAAGCACAGTGAACTTACAGGCAATCATTGTCTCTGACACTACACAAGAGACTCCATATCTAGCCAGTTTGTGTCAGTTGTGCCTATGTTTGATGTTACATGACTCCTTAGCCTATTTCCTCTACTGATCATGCTCTCCTTTTCCATTTAAGACTCACTTAGTAAATTATCGTTTTTACTTAAACTTCACTTTCATTCATGTTTCCCTGATCTTTTTGGGTAGTTGTAGCTTTATAAGTCTTTCCAGATACAAAATTCTCTCTTATGAGGCATTTTATGTCCTTTGAGTACAAAAATTGCACCATTCTGCTGTCTGCTGGCTTCCAGATTTTGGTTAGGAAGTTCTTCTTAGGAGTCAGAGAGAAGAGAATGAAGGCAGGGATGATGTAATTACAGTACATACATGAAATAAAAAATGAATTAAAACCACTTTTTGGTCTTTGACAGCGTTATACATACATATAATGAATTTTAGTCATCCCCTACTTCACCACCCCCTCTCTCCATCCTTTTCCCTCTCCCATTGAAACCATCGTCTCACAACAAAATTTTCCTCATATTTTCATGTCTTTGCTGTGTCTATGATCCACTGAGCTTAATTGGGGCTGCATGTGTGTTATTGATCTGTATGCTGTGTATTTTTTATTTCTACTTTTAAAACCTTTTCTTCATTGTTAGCCTTCAGAAGTTGACTGAGAGATACATTTCTCAGTTTTTGTTCTATTGTTTGTTCATTTGTTCAATAGAATGTCTTAAATTTCAGAGATAATATTTTAGATGAAACTTTGTAAACATTAATGACAATCTGTGTTTCATCACCGAGTTTTTCCCTCACAGTCGTCCTTGAATTCCAATTTCATAAATGTCAGTACATTGAACATTGGCTTACAGAATTTTCAATGCTGTATTGACTTTCTGTTTTAACCCCACCTCCTTCTCATTCCATGGTTTCTTTTGTCTAGTCTTCATATTTATTGTTCACTGTAGCTATTGCTGTATTTAATCCCAATTAAACTTGATTCCTCATGTTTTAATGTATCTCCTAAAGCTCTTAATCTCTTTACCTCTAAATTCATCATTTCTAATGTGCTTTTCAGTTACTACAAAGTAATTTTAGAAGTCTTTGCTAATTTTAACATCTGAGTAATTTGAGAAGCTTTTACTAAAAATTAAAATTTGTCCTTACTTATGGTAATATTTTATATTTTCTGCCTAGTGTTCTTTTGATTTATTCCAGACAATGTGAGTGGTGGAAATACTGTTTTTTTGTGTAACCTCTGAAGACCAATGGTTTTTCATTTTTATCAGAATTAAAACATGGGTATATCATATTAATCACACACATCTGATGTCAGAGTTGTACATAGATTTCTGTTGCTGTGATTAAAATCACTGACCCCCCCCCCAAAAAAAAAAACCAAGTTGGAGAGGAAAGGGTTTATTTGGCTTACACTTGTATGGCATAGTCCATCACTGATAGAAGTCAAGGCAGGAACTCAAGCAGAATCTGGAGGCACGAACAGAAGCAAAGGCCAGGGGGGAACGCTACTTACTGGTTTGCTCCCTATGACTTCCTCAGCCTGCCTTCTAATACCATCTAGTACCTCCTGTTCAAAGGTGACTACTCACTCAGTGGGTTGGACTCTCATCTATTAATTCATAAACAAGAAAATGCCCCCAAAGACTTACCTGCAGGCTATGTGTTGGAGGCAGTTTTCTCAATTGAAGTTCCCCTCTCTATTTGACACTAGCTTGTGTCAAATTGACAAAATACCAAGCGGGACAGTCAATGAACTATACTCTCACACCAAAGCTAAATCAGTCTTTTATAAAATTCTATGGGAGTATAGCCAGGCTTATTTTTTTCTAGTATTAATAATGTTATTTGGGGAACAATAGCAAAAGTGAGCCTTTGTTAAAAAAACAGAGTGTACTAAGGAACCTATGATAATAGATAGCTAGGACTTTATAGAGAATGTTGTCCCACCCCTATTCTGCCATAGTTCATGGTATTCTGTGGAAAATAAATACACATATAAGAATCTACTTCTGGCTAACTATGGGTAGTAAATACCCTGTGATCCCTTAGATTTCTAAGATTCTTCTGTGCTAGCAACGCTGCATGTGTAAGGAGACAATTCCACAAAGTAGAGAATGCAACTTCCATCTTAAAATAATGGCACACGATCCATACTCTCCAGCAGCATAGTTAAATCATATTGACACCATCTCTGTGATTTAGATATGAATAAAAATCAGTAAGGAAATCAGTTGTCCAAAAAATAGAGAGGGACCTGAACATATCTAAAATAGCTGTAGTCTGTCATTCAAAGTAAACTTAGAATACTTCTTAGCATTTAGTTGCTCTACTTTGTTTTGATTGGTTCTGTTCTTTTTGCTTCTTCCTCAAACTGGCTGGTATCTGGACTGCCTAAAGCATACATGGCCACTGAAGCCAAAGAGACATCCCAACCAGAGAAGGCACCCAACATAATTTACATGGAACAACGTACACAAATTTTCAGATGTCAATTGCAGAAATTTTGGACAGAAATGAGGTGGGAAATGCTCATTAATCAAGCTCGCACTGCCCATTTCTCGAAGGACATAAAATCAATGTAGGTCAGCTTTTCTATTTTGCAGAAGCCTATCTCACTCAGCACCATGCAAGGGACGTTATAGGCAGTTTTCTTGTAGATTTATTGCTTAGCATGCAAGAACATCAGCCTCTTTAAATGCTGGGCAGAGAGAACTTAAATTGTGAAGCAGTTTGCCTGATTGAAAAATAAAAACAATCAAATGCCAGCTCTACTCAGTAGAAATTCCATGTGGGTTAAGCCGATGGATACAGGCAGGCGAACTTTGAATTTTCATGTTGCAGGTGTTGACTTCGAAATAATTATTCTATAACCGTCACTCTTAAAATAAACACATCACCAAATAGAAGCACTTCCTTTTACCAACAACAATAATCCTGAAATTCATAACAAATAATTGAAATGTGCTAAAGAAAATTGTTTTAATGAACATAAAAGAACCTCTACTATTAAAAATAAGTATTAAATACATTACTGTCCAAAACACTTGCACAAGCAAATAAATAGTTTCTGCTATAAATTTTTCACTAATATGTGGAATTCTAAAATGTATTATTGATATATGAACTTAGTATGAATATGTTATTGAGTGTTTTATTCCTGGAAGAGGTACACACACACAAGCAAATTATAATACATCATTGCTTCAGTGGAACTAAAAGTAATCACTAAAATAATAATAACAATTTAAGTTATGCATTTTCTTCCTTGATAAATCCATTTAGCTAGCTAGAGAATCAATGTATTATTACACATCATTATATATCATTATCTATTGTTTGCTATGCATAAATACCATACCAGAGGTATTACACACATAATGTCACAGTAATTTTATATATTTATAATAATTTTAAGAGAATAAGTGACTTTTTCAAAAATACAGAAAAGCATATTCCCTTTTGGAGCCTTTCATAATCCAGATTTCGCCTGTCTATTATGTTTAAATCCAAAGTCAGTGGGACATATACAAATACCAGAAAAATAAGGTGATTTATGATGAGCCTCATCCAAAGTTCTTAAGAGTATCTAGGAACTACGAGAACATTACTGAAAAAATGAAAATCTGTTTTTTGATAAGGACAAACTAGGGAGGCAAAGAGGGACAAACCAACACTCTATGCCAATCCTGCTTTTATCCAAAAAGCATTTGAAAATTTCACAATGCATTGAATTTTGTTTATGAAATAATTTTATGCTATCTTATCTCCAACATTAGATAGTTTCACTTATAAAAAAGATAGAATAAACCTCAAAATACGTTGAATTTTGTGTTTGTATTACGGAAGGAGAGATCAGGATGTTTGAAAACTTTGTAAGAGAACATACTATTTTATACTTACTGAAAACACATATAATGTATGCATGTATATATGTATACACACATATGTACTTATCTATCAAGTTTAAATGACATTATACCACTTGAGGTGAAAATGCTCTCCCCAAGAGTCATAGACTATCCAACAGGAGCCGCAGTGCAAAGCATGGGATACCTCCCTTTGAGTTATTTATCAGGGTGGTCCAAAAGACTCCCCAAACAATATAGGTTATTGTCATTATCCTTGTTTGCCTTCTAGAACTTGAAGATAAGACCCTGTTGCTGAAGACAGCACACATGTACAACATGAGGAATGACGCTAGAACTTACTTGGAAGCCTCTTCTTTGGTACTTGGCTCTCACATATCGAAATGTGCTATGCAAGCAACCAAGGCAGAAGGCAATTAATAGTCCTACTCAGATGCTGTAAAGCCCATGACCCACAACAAAGACCAGCATGGCAAGATAAGTAGTGTAGTAGTGGCACTTATATCTTGGCAGTAGCCAACAGCTGTCCAGTTGGACTTAAGGCATATTCAATAGAAGCAAATTCTTGTCTGCTATTGTAATCCTAGGCAACTATCCATGGATGTTGAGACCATGGATCTTAGAGTAGAAGCTATTTCCCTCACTTTCCTAAATTAATATAATTTCTAACTGTATTTTATATACTTACCCTTATACCCACAGATGACATTAGCATTCAACCCTCATGATAGAATACTCTTTTTCCAATACACAAAGACCATCAAAAAAAAAAAACCTCACAACTGGTCAAAATGCAGAGAACAACTGACCATGGAGTACCAAACTTCATTTTTACATCTGCAATGCAATTCCTACACCTAAGGTCCAGAAACGTCATGGTAGAGGGGGTGGAAACACTGCAAGAACCGGAGAAACAGGATGTCTGCTAGGAGATAGTGTCTTTTTTCCTCTTTTAAATTGAAGTTTTTATTCATTTTACATACCAACCACAGTTCCCCCTTCCTCCCCTCCTCCTGCTCCCCCCACCTCTACAACAACACCTATCCACTCCTCAGAAAATGTGTATTATTATATAAACTTTGTCTAGGAGTTACAAAAACCTTTAGACCGAAATCAACTACTCCATTTTTCAAAACTGATGAAACTCTCCCAAAGTAACCACCAAGAACTCAGAAGACTAAGCCAAAGGAAAGAAAGAGCTAAAGAAAATCCAGCATTTTGACTCCAGGCTTCCAAAGTCAGCCAGCCCAGGAAGTGACTGGACCCCTCTTTAAAAGGCTGCAGACTATGCTAACAGAGACTCTACAACATTTTGCTTTTTGAAGAGAAACCTGATGTGAATTTTCAAGATGGCCACAGCTGCCACTGTGAAGCCTGGCAATTTACTTTGACTTGAGTCAGTGATGACTTGTCTTGATCCTATGGAAGCTCAGCTTGGGTCATTGTTGGAACAGGTTTGCAGGAAGGCTACAAAAGGACTGTAGAAATTTTCTTTCTAAAACATGGCCCTTCTGTGATTTGAAGTAAATAACCAGATTGCTCATTTATGTTTCTCCTTTCCAGTGACTTTGAAATTTATGTCTCACATACACCATGACCTATAAAATCTCTTAGAAGCTCACATCTAGGCCAAGTCCCTAAACTCTGCCATGCTCCATTGGATTCATTATCATGTGAACGTCACATAAAGGCTGACAAAGAAACAGAAACACTGCTCTGCACTGCTGGGGATGTCTTTCTGTATGCTGTGAATGTGTTGCTCTGATTGATTGGTAAATAAAACACTGATTGGTCAGTAACCATGCAGGAAGTATAGTATAGGCAGGATAAGCAGAGAGGAGAATTCTGAAAAGTGGAAGCCTGAGTCAGGAGAC
>CABHPH010150706.1:0-10012 GCA_902168325.1 Peromyscus nudipes
AGAGTCACAGAAATGAGATATTTTTCACAGTATGGTACCCATTATATTTTAATGTAATATTTTTATAAATTTTAATTTGAAAATGACATGCAAATTTCATCTTTTAAAGAAAGTGTTAAGAAGGTATTTGCAACTAGAGAGATTTTTGCACAAAATCCCAATCAGAATCAGGAAAGTCCTGGACTTCAGAGCCATGTCTGTCTCCCACCCTCAAAACTCCACCCCAAAGCCTGTCTCTTTTTAACCTCTGAAGTTCCACTGAAGCCAGGAGTCTGGCTCTGACTACAAGTCAGGAAATGGACCATATGCAACATCTAGAGAAGGTTAAAAAACAATAACAAAGAAGAAAAGCATGAGAGCTTTTTTGTTAACCTGATACTTGACAAAATTTATTTGGAAGAAGGGTTGAATTGTGCTTTCTGTTTGTTTTATTTTTAAATTGCCTGTTCCCAAATGGGTGGTGAGACTTGAGTTGAGTTGAGGACAGGCTGGCAGTCAGCCTGCAAGCTTTCCCTTTTTTATACTGAAAGGGAATTAGAGGATTTGGAATTCTTCAGATCTTTAGTTTGGAGACCATTGGTGGAGCCCAGGAACCCACCATTCAGTTGGTGGTTATTAACTAAATTCTTGTCTAGTGACCTCAACTGCCCAGACTGTTTTACCTAGGAGAAAACAGCACCCTAAGATATAACTAGGGAATATGGGAATGGTGTCTGGAAAAGCTAGCTAGAAACTGAAGCTGTTGGCTTACAGAACATTTCTCCCCAAAGAAGAGAGTAGTCAACCTAGAAATCTCTGTCAGCAAAGACATCCTTTAGCTTCTAGTCTTTCAAACGTAAGGGGCCACCATGGAGGGCAAAATAATCAAATTATTCTACTGAAACTAGCATACCACAGCTAAGTAGGCATATTCTGACTACTGACACATTTGTAAAACTCCGTAATTAGTTAACAAATGATTTCACCATGATAGGTTTCATTTCAATCTGCTTTAGACTGAGTGTGGATAAATATCAGTTATAAACATAGTTTCATTTGTTATTTTTAATTAACATGCAAACCTGTGTGTTCATTGTATACATGTTTTGAAGTACAGTTTCCTAATTAAATCTTATTAATTAACAAGTGCTTCAATATCAGGTCTAATTCTTCTATAGTTACGGAGACAAGTTCCCTAACTGACCCAGTTTGGTCAAGTCCCTTCTTATTTACATCGGAATAGTTATTAATGGCATCCTTTTTTAATCCCAAAAGAGTAAAATTTTGGTTGATAGACCATATGGTCATTCTTTTTATGTCCAGTGCCTTTCAATACTTCATGTCATTTCTAGTAATATAACATGATAATTAGGGAGTTAGTGACAAGTCCGGAAAGGCTAATTGTATCAAATAATGTTCTTAAAGAGGCAGCTACAGTAAAGACTCCAACAGCACTTAAGCAATTAGCATTTGTTAAGTCTAAACTCAAAACAAATGAACTCTGTCACTAGCTGCTAAAACTAATAACTCTTCCTAGATTGAATAAATCCAAGTCTAAGGCAGTTTTTGCTGCTTTGCTTTTCTATCTTCAAATTGCAACATCAAGAGTAGTATTCTTACGCATGTAGTTTGGAAAGCATTAAATAATCATGGCACCTTCAGAGAGCAGACACCAGGATAGAACCGTTTTAGGAAACAATGATATAGGTAGTATTGACGAAAGAGCCAATCAAAGGTGCCCAAAAGGAAAGGAAGACTCTCAAACATTTAACAACCTATCTCATGAAGAAGAGAGTTAACTTATTATGTAGATGGTTATCAAAGCAGTGATAAATTTAACTGAGATTTTTTTTTAGCAAAAATCTTCCAAAACTAGAATGAGAAAAAAAATCTTGTAATCAACATTAATATTAAGTGCTTAAGATATCAGCTAATGAAAGCTATATGATATCCAATTAGGGAAATGTGGTATAGCAATATGCCATGCAGAGGGGAAGTCTGAAGAGCTCTAAATTTACAAAGTCCCTACAATAATAAATTCATGCAACAGTGGGCAGTTAATTTAAGAAACTCACCTACTTTGCCCTTAATTATCATTACCATGTTAGTATCTGGAAATTGTCCACAGGCCTCTTTGTCTAATGTGAATATCATTGTGTAACTATTGGTCCCATTCTATTAGCTATCAGTACCATTGACTAGCTCTTGGAAGTACTTTAGAAATATAATTTCCTGAGGTACGCCTACCTTAGATACACATCACAAAACACTCTGAGGTGGATGCCTAAGAAATCAGAGAAGGTCAAAATTCTGGAATGTTCTGAAGTATAAATGTCTATCCATCCACATGTATCACTCACTGAGAACCTTAGAAAAAAATCTCACCTCATTTTTATTTTTGAAAGCTATAAACAGATAACTTTGCATCAAAGATTATTAATATTCTTTGTCTTGGAAGTCTATGGGATCCTTAAATGAACATAACAAAAACTTAGCCAAAAAAGAGGAAATCACTGGTTCACTTAACTCAAATTACTAAAAGACAAAAAGCTGTATTAAAATGTGGTTCTGAGCACTTGCTGTCGTTAGGATATTATGTGTTTTTTCTCATTCAGTTAGCTTCAAGCTGCTTCACTTTCTCTACCGAGCTCTTGTTACATACCTTCAAGATGGCAGTTGTTTAAGTTTACTGAAAGTATTGAGATTATTTTTTAACTAAGAGTTTAGTGAAGTCATGAGGAGGATTTTAATTGACTTTATTTGAGTTACATGTCACTCCTGGAAACAGAAGGCATGGAGTACCTTCTGGATATAGAGAATAGAAGAATTCTCAAGAAAGAATGAGAGGACTACCATATCCCTACTATAGAGTAAAAACCTAATAACATGAAGAGGGAGACCACAATACTGTACTACTTTATTCTCTAACAAGGCAACCCTAATAGCTATTGACCATAGCTATGGAGTAACAATCCACTTTCATAATCGCTATAAGAAGTGGCCATAGAGCATTGGGAAAGCCACACTTAGGGAATATAATACAGTTTGTTTATATAGACTTGAATTGTAGAAAATGACCATATGCTGTGTATCACTAGTTCACATTACCTGTATCACCATAATTTGGAAAATCCGTGACAATAGTGACTCCTTCTCCTGTGCTACTATGGCCACTTCTCCAAATGCCTCATTAGTGGAGTTGACTTGATAATCTAGATTAAAATCTTCATTCCATAAAAGACAACAATGAAAATACATATATTGCAAATACAAATTCTACATTATTTGAGTGAATAGAACTTTTTCTAACCTCTAAGATTTGGG
This sequence comes from Peromyscus nudipes, assembly GCA_902168325.1. Lineage (NCBI taxonomy): Eukaryota > Metazoa > Chordata > Mammalia > Rodentia > Cricetidae > Peromyscus > Peromyscus nudipes. Next base: position 3,304 of record CABHPH010150706.1, read on the forward strand.
ATCTAACTCCCAGGTTTTAAGCCAACAGAAAACTGAGTACATAACTCTTCATTATAAAATCCTTAGAACTAAGGTCAAATTTAATTCAAATGAAATTATCACTTCTTAGAAGTTCAGTAGATTTTTACCTAATTCACTTTCTTGATTTTCATATAACTGATTAATTCCCTTTCAGTTGCTTTTCTGGTTCCCACATGCCTTATATCTTTTTATAAATTCCTTTGATTGGTTCATTAAGTTAACAGCTAGTTTTTGCCCTGAACATCCAACTCTTAGGAGAACCCTGGTTGGCTTCTCCCTCAACAACTTAATTGGAGACAAGGGAATTCTGAGCTACTCTCATTTCAAGGACCTTTAAAGACCCTGAAGAAAAGATGTTTTAATAGACTTAACTACCTGCTGTCAAAGAGAAGTGATACCTCTGTCCTTTAAAAAAAAATACCACATATGTATTTCAACAACAATTCACTTACTCCAAAACAGAGGAGTTTGTCATTCACAGACTAGATTAAAATGTCTTCTTTGAGTAAAAGAACATAGAAGCAAAGGGAAAGGAGGGAGAGATGGAAGTTTTCAAAGTGAAGCAATGAGTGTGTTTACAGACAAATGCTCAACATGTAATATTTGGCAGTAGGAAAATCAGCAGCAGAAGTGAATGATGTGGGGGTTATTGGGGATGTGGAGGGTGGGGGGGTGTTTCTATGCTTTATAATCAGAAAATCATTCATTAGATTTCCCTGGAATACTTTACCATAATCACCTCAGTAGAAAGTAATAATTTATCTCCCATCTAAGTTAGCAAATGCTATGCAACCCTCTGAGATCTCCTGATGTATTTGCCATACAATTACTCTTCCCAGATAATTGGTCCTGTTGCACTGTCTTAGAGCTCCCAGGGGGAATAGTTTCCTGTGTATGTGGAATGTTAATACTAATATCTTTTCCCTGCTGCCACCTGCAGTTCCCAAGAGATGGGGCTTCCAAAGAGAATTCTTTAATGCAGGTGGTGAATATTTTTTCTTTAATTTATTTAGAAAAAGTTGAAGTCAAGGAAAGGAAACTTTTTTTTCATCGATCCATTTCCTGTATTTAATTATTTGACACAGTTGACTCATGGCTGTGTAATTATCTCTTGGAGTGTTTAACATTAATGTAAAATGGTACTGTATTTCCAAGCCAAATGGAATTTTTATGAGGCCATACAACCCTTCTTGGCTTTACTTTTGTTTAATGGCCATGCTGTAGCAAACAGCAATGTGCAATACGAACAGTTAAACTGTTCTCTTAATTATTGCATCTGGTTTACCATATCCTGCCCATCTAGTATGTTTTAATTGAAGGGCAGAAATGATCTCTGGTTGATCATTGATGGCTTTAAATTGGCACATAATGATAATACTGAGTTCTGAAGGGAGTTCTTCATAAATCTCAGCATATGTCTTTATGTTAAACAATTAAACCACATCTGGAGAGAGGAAGCAAACCCATGCATTACTCAGTAGACCCTGTGAGAACACAGATTCATTGGGCTGAATACTTGTTACCAAAAAAAGAGGAGGAGGTGGAAGGAAGAATGGGAGGAAGGAAAGGGACGGAGGGAGGGAGAAGAATGAATGAGAGAATCATGAATTCAAGAGTTTTGTGGATTTTCTTTTTTAAAAGGGAACAGGTGTTGGAAGGAAAATTCCCACAAAGCAATAAATAGTTTTATATCTGCAAGGGCATTTAGTAATAACAAGGAGATTTCATGCATCTTATGGAAGGCACCAGGGGGAATTAGTAACAGAAGAAATATATAAAGATCTTATTTCAAGAAAGTGTATTATTATTAGAATTTGCCAAGTCTCTTGTATGAGGTACTTGAACAAGGATCCACTTAGCATTTTAAAAAGAATCTAGATGATGTGTAGAAAGGGTTAACCTGCCCCTGCTTTTCACATAGCCTGAGGCAAATCAAATGAAAAGTTACACTTGGGCCCATATTTCCAGGTGAGAGCTAAGGAGAACTGTCATCCTTTCTTAGATGCAATGTTGGTTCAGACCCTGATCTTCTAGGAGGACCATGGCTGACATTGTCTATCCCACTGCCTTAAGGCTCTCTCTCACCTTGAATCCTTCTAGCACATTCTACAGGGATTCCAAAAGAAAATTTCTCTTAAACAGGCTCTAATCAAATGATTTCCCACTGAAAAACTATCAGTGACTTGCCATCTTTTTACCTTTAAAATTAAAACTAAATTAACATGTCTGAGAGTCAAAATTTCCACTGTGTGTGTGTGGGGGGGGGTGCATGTGTCCCTGATCATCTATGTGTTATGTGTAAATGTTCAATGTGAGCATGTGTAGGTTCAGGTACTAATGTCTACACCTATGGAGGCCAGTAATCCGTGTTGAGTGTCCTACTCTATTTCTTTCTACTTTGTGCTTTGAGACAGTATCTCCCACTGAACCTGGAGCTATACTAATTGGCTAGACTGGCTGGCGAACAAGCACCTGAGATTCACCTACGTCTGTCCCTCCCCAACCCGAGCACTCGGAATGAGGTTGCAGAACTATCACATTCAACATTTAACAAGGGTGCTGGGTGTCCCAACTCAGGTCTTCATACACGCACAGCAAGCACGTTGCCTGCTGAGCATTCTCCCCAGCCTCACTGTGTGCTTTTGTTCTAGCTAAGCAAGCTTTTATCTGCTTCTCCCCCAGGAAACGTCCTGCTAGCTGACTTAGTCTTATGACCTAAGTATCTTTGCAAGTGTTGCTTGTTTTGTGACATTTCCTTTATCTGAAAGTCTTCACTGACACATCTTCTAATTATGATGCTCTCAACTCTGCAGCCAAGGTTTTGCTAACTATTCCAGTATAAAGTGACTTGCCTCACTTTTGGGACATCTGAACACTTGTTTTTGCTGTACATTTAACATGCCTGATTTACTTCTAATTAAAAAAAAAGTTTAATGTGCAAATATTTTAATCACTCAACTTCCTATGCAGTCCATGAAAAAGTTTATCTTATATATAGGTATTCTCTTTATCCACCAAATACATATTTTTTACATAATATGTATAACTTTGAAAATAACTCACAATTCCCCAAAGCTATACTTACTCTTGAAATTAAAGTCCAATACTTAGGTAAACAACAAATGTAGATGTAGAATATATTAGTTTGCTCAAGACACTATAGTAGAATCCCACAGACTGGGTGACTTAGACAGTAGAAAATAGTTATTCACCTTTATGGAAGCCAAGAGTACAAAGTCAAGTTGTCAGAAAGGTCTTTTGTCTCCTGATATGACCTAGCCACTTCTTTACTCTGTTCTCATATCATTTTTCTGCTGCAATGTCCCTCCGTGGTCCCACGTCTCCCTTTCTTATAAGTATACCAGCCACACGGGATTAGAATCCATCTCAATGGCCACATTTCAGCCTAAACAAGACCTTTAAGGGCCCTATGTCTAAATATAATCAACTGAAAAAGTGTGGATTAGGGCCTCAATTGGGGGACAAGGCAAGATGCAAGTCAATGGTGTGACACTCAATAAAGGCAAACAACGCAACACTGAATGTGAACTTCACTTTATCCCAAGATGTCTGTTCTACTGCACCTTTTCTGAAGTTTCATATAGTCACACTTGTTAAAAATCATAATTACAGAGGATGAAATGACACCAGTAGGACCTGGTTTCTGTCTTTCCCCTGTGTCTCACCCTTTGAGTTGACTGCATTCTTTGTCATCACTCATTTCTCATGCTGAGCAGAGGCTCTGGCACCTTTGTAACAGAGGCTCCAACTGAAATGAAAGAAGTCATCGCTGCTCCCTGGTAACAATCCCTTAAACTGAGATGTTTTCTTGTCAGAATAGATTGGAGTGCGTCCTCATTCCTCAAATGAAGTGCTAAGTGTTGATTCCTGAGTGTGGGTGCAGAGCTCTCCATGAAGATGACAGAGAAAGCTGGAGGAAAAAGGAGAGGGAGAGACTATACAGGGCTGGTTCGACAAAACAAAACAGTTGGGTTTTCGTTGTTGTTTTATTAGCAAAAAGAGAAGACATGAAGACATGGCACCAAAAACTAGTAAAAACCTGCTGTGGGATGTTCTGTATGGCAAATGTGTTGCTCTGATTGGTCAATAAATAAAACACTGATTGGCCAGTGGCTAGACAGGAAGTATAGGTGGGACTAACAGAGAGGAGAAAAGAAAGAACAGAAAGGTGGAAGGAGACACTGCCAACCACCGCCAGGACAAGCAACATGTAAAGATGCCAGTAAGCCACGAGCCACGTGACAAGGTATAGATTTATGGAAATGGATTAATTTAAGCTATAAGGACAGTTAGCAAAAAGCCTGCCACGGCCATACAGTTTGTAAGCAATATAAGTCTCTGTGTTTACTTGGTTGGGTCTGAGCGGCTGTGGGACTGGCAGGTGAGAGAGATTTGTTCTGACTGTGGGCCAGGCAGGAAAACTCTAGCAACAAAAACCAAAATAAAACCCTCCAAAACAAAACATTTTTTTTGTTGTTGTTTAATTAACAAGAAGAAAAGAAAAGAATGGCAGGCAGTCAAAAATTATTAGAGAAACATACAAACCCAATTCTACAACCTCCTTTGATAATAGCAGTGAGGTAGTAACACAACAGCCATGACTCAGTTAACCATGAAGCCAAAAAAATCAGTTAAGCAAAGATCATTCCTCATGTGAAATGTCACTATATAGTTCTGTTCCTGGGTTACTCTCCACTTACTAGAAAAAAAAATGCTCAAATTTCTTGTGCCCCAGTTTCCCAAATGTCTTTCTAAAAGTCAGAGTCAGGATTAGGACTGGAATTTAAGTTATTGAGGATGCCTAATAAAAGAAAAAGGCAATTTGAAATAGTAAAGCCACATTCAAACTCTTATTAATAATTGTGTCTCTGCTGAGCACATGTAGAGACAGATAATTAGATCCACATAAAGAGTGATCTCTAATTGGATCCAGATGTGAAGGAGTCGACAGACATCCACTAAAGGGAAACTGTACAAAATAATGAAGAAACAAATGGAATCTCCATGCAGAAGCTTATGAAGAATGATGGGCTGAATGACTATAAAGCCTTTCAGGCAGCTCTTAGTCACACACTTGAAGAAATTTATTGTGGCACTGAGTGTTGCTACAAAGCAGCCTTGTCAAAAGCCAATGGTGGTCCCCGAAGGAAGAATACAATATGGGATTAGGAGTCTTCAGGAAGCGCATTGTAAAGATTTCAACTATTCTGAAGATGCACTCCTTTTATTCATTAGCTGTGTTTAACATGAATCCCATGGCATTGAATCCAAGTTTCATTAATTCTTAAAAATCTCCAACTCATGCCTGTGCTAATTGGAAAAATTGTGTAAACACTGCTAAAAGCCAACCTTGTCTCTAATTAATGGTAAAGGTCTAAATAGATACCCCCCCCAAAAAAAACCCTCAGTCTTAAGTAATCATAACCAGGTTTTCATAGGCAACAACAATTAGATCAAGACTAATGACATATGGTAACAGAACCAGTAAATAGAAATAAAAACAGATTTCTGAGAAGATGGCTGACTGGAGGTGTCTGATATAGTTGTCTCCCACAAAATTAGGAAAAAATACAAAGGATAAATAACTTCTGCTCAGCTGTAATACTTGAGAGAAAGTACTGTAGTGAGGTGCTCTTAAGCTGTAATGATGCCTGATACCCTATATTTAAAAGCACTTTACAACAACCACCTTAATGTCCCAGTTGAAGATCAACCTGAAGCTGGAAGAGTCTTCCCACTCTAGCACAAAGGTCAATAGCTGACCCCTAGCAACCCTCATTCCTGGCAAGAATACCAGAAGTTTTTGTTGCTGGGAAATGCTATGCAGTCCTTGGAGGCCTAGAGGCAAATTTGGAAAGCTTCCAAGGAATATTCACCACTGTGTTGCTGAAAAAAGAATCTCAATCCATAGTGTGTCCTTCCTTACACTGAGTGATACCCCATAATCCATCTAAGCCCAAACCCTTTTGAAGAAAAATTGCTCTGTTTGGGGGTCATGCTCACTGCATCAAAGCCACCTGTACTCAATGAAGCAAGCCCCCTCCTAGATGACCTATGAGAAACTAATAGACCCTCCTAACCACAGTCATACAGACCATACCCTAGCCTGCTGGCAAACCCATCCCCTAGATATCACAGACAGTAATTGATAGAGATAATTTGTCCACTAGATACACAAACATCAATTTTGACACACAAGAACCATGAAAATGCCAGGCAAAGTGATACCTCCAAAAGAATAGAATAATTATGTAGGTACAGACCACACACACACACAAACACACACACACACACACACACACACACAGAGAGAGAGAGAGAGAGAGAGAGAGAGAGAGAGAGAGAGAGAGAGAGAGAGAGAAATTGATTAAATATATTAAAAACAATTCAAAAGAAGGATTCTGGGGAAACTCAAGAGTACACAGTACAGATAAGGCCAGAATACACAATACAGAGAACACAGATAAGTCCTTCAATGATCTGAAAAACAACTAATGAGGAATCAAAGCATGTCCCCTCCTTCAACTACCCACCTTGTTTTGCACTTTCTAAGGCAAACCATCAGTTTATAGAGAGAGAGAGCTACTGCCATTACAGATACTTATAATGGTATTTTATTTGTACTGAAATGTGATTTTATTTGTATGTTAATAAATAAAGTTGCCTA
>CABHPH010150706.1:10112-41228 GCA_902168325.1 Peromyscus nudipes
GGGGTCAGAGCTATTAGCAAGCCATAGGGAAAGCCGGGCGGTGGTGGCGCACACCTTTAATCCCAGCACTCGGGAGACAGAGCTAGGTAGATCTCTGTGTGTTCAAGGATACAGCCAGCATTAGAGACACATGCTTATAATCTCAATACCAACCATAGAAGACCTGGAGTGACCACAGACAGGCAGTGACGAGACGGTCATGTGGTTGGGTTTACAACCAATGAGAAGGTAGAACAAGAAGTCTTTATAAGACAAACGCACAGGAAGTAGCTCCCCTTTTTCGGAGAGGTCTCCTGGCTGAAGAGGCTAGCTGAAGCAGGCGGGTAAGGCTCTTAGCTCTGACCTCTTGGGCTTTTATCTTTACATTGGCTCTGTGTTTCTTATTTAATAAGACGGTTGGTTACTTCTACAGATACTTGTCTGAATACTTACGCACATTTTCAAAAACACCAACAGCTACAACAACCCAGAGCATACACAGACCCCTAAAAACCTCAAGCTGACTGCTATACATGACCACTATATATAACTGATTTAGTGACAAACCTGTCAGGACAAACTTAAGAGAAAACTGACTCCACTGGACAGGACTACTGACTACACAAGTTTCTGCTACTATAAAATTGACAGTTAAGTACTCCACCCTAGAAATGACCCTCAATTAACACTCCCCAACCCATAAAAAAAAGTCACGACAACCATTGTTCCTCAGTACAATGCTTCTTGCTCTGAGATCAGCTGTTGCCTAACATGTCCTTGTACTTTCTAAATAAAACCTTTGTTTGCTGGCAAGAAAGGAAGGAAGGAAGGAAGGAAGGAAGGAAGGAAGGAAGGAAGGAAGAGAGAGAGAGATTAAAAGATAAATAACTGATTATGTAAGTGAGAAATCTAGGAAAGGAATAGAGACCATGATGCTGGAGTGATGGCTCAGCAATAAAGAGCACTGGCTGTTCTTCCAAAGACCTGGGTTCAAACACACACAAGGAAGTTTTCAACTCCAGTCCTAGGAAATGCAGTGCCCTCTCCTGGCCTCTGAGAGGAAGGCATACAAATGGTACCTAGACACACATGCAGGCAAAACACCCATATACAAAAATATCATAAAATAATCACTAAAATTAAAAACGAATAAAAGAAAGGTTATGAAAAAGAGTCAAAATAGAAAGTTGGAGATGAGCTACTGACTAAACCAAGCAAAAAACAGGTAGAGGAGATACTGAACTTGAAGAGGATAATTTGATATAATTCAAAGAAAAGAAAACATAAAAAATGTATCCTATGAGATCTGTAAGTATAAGATACTAGTAATCAAACAAATATTATGAAATAGTTAGGGAAATGTTTCCCTAAATATTACAGAAAACATATAAAATCATATCCACATAACTCTAAAGACTGTCAAATGGATCTGAATAGAAAAAAAAGTGGGCCATTTGAAGCATACTCTAAATAAACATTCAAAGACAGAGAGTGAATCTTAAAAGGAAGGAGATAAGAATGGCTACGTTTAATTCCCATTAGATTAACAGCACATTTCTTGTCAAAAATCATAAAATCAAGGCGGGGATGAGAAGCTGCCAGTTAATGATATTTTGAACAGCAAACATATCCTCCAGAAATGAGGCATGAATAAAATCTTTGAAGATAAACAAAAACTGAGTTTATCATCACTATACTAGAAAAAAAAGTTAATAGAATCTTATACACAGAAGCAAAAGAGAGGAGACTACCATGAGAAGATTTGAAAAACTGAAACTAGTAGATCAGCTACATTAAAGGAAATAAATGTTCTCAATAAAAAAAAAAAATAAGTAAATAAGTAAAAGATCAAACCATGGAGGGAAACAGCAAAATAGTAAAAGGAAAAAAAATTTGTAGAGATTGGAAATCCAAAATAGCAGCACAAATGAGTTGAATGTAATAGATTAAATTCTTCAAAAATAAAGGTGACCCAGGTAAATGGAATAAAACAAATATCAAGATCCAATAGTGTGCTGCCCACAAGAAACCCGCTTTCTCAAAAATCATATGCATAAACTAAAACTGGAATGGTGAAAAAAACTATTCTGTATAAAAAGAAACCAAATATAAGCAAAATATCAATAGTTTTACAAAATAGACTATAAGTCAAAATTGTAAAACAAAAACACAGGGATGATCACTATGTATGATTAAATACCATTTAATAAAAGGAAAGAAAATAAAAAATGCATGCACACAAAGGTAGAACATATAATTATATAAAACAAGAATTATTACAGCTAAATGAGAGATAGAGGCCAATAAAACAATATTTGAAGGCTTCAGCATCTCTCTTGTCAAAGATCATCAAGACAAATAATCAATACAATTAAATTATGCAATAAACCAAATGAACCTAGTGTATATTTATAGAATTTTTCATCTAAAAGCTGCACATGGTAGTCCACAAAACAAGTCTCAACAAATTAAAAAATATCAAAATCACAACATGTGTCTTCTTTGACTATGAGGAATAAAACTAAAAATCAATAGTAACTTATATATTACACAAGTATAGAACAGCTCTGCCATCTGGGGACCAATTCTAGAAAATGAGACTGAGAGGGGCATTTCATATTTTCATATTCAGACTTTAGCAACATCTCTCAGAAGAAGATGCATAATGACAAAGAAATATATGGGGGAGATAATTTCTCCCCCCCCCCATGAATGACGATGACGTCATTCGGAGGACGGGCTGGCGGTCGCGGGAATCGAACTCGCCACCTCGGCCGCCGCGGGCTGGTGCCTGACCTCAGAGCCACCTCTCCCGGTCGCTGGGGGAGATAATTTCAACCTCACCAATCATAAGGAAAATGCAAAACAAAATTGAGGGTTTGGAAAAGAGTTAAATTCTTATATACTGTGGATAGAAATATGAAGTCATCTGGTAAGAAAAAAAGGTATCAGGGTTCCTCTAAAAAACAAAAGCAGAAGTATCAAATGATCAAACTATTTCACTATTTTTTATAAATTCAAAGAAAATGAAAATAACTTATCAAAGAGAGAAGCTGTATGCTCATGGTTATTGAAACACTATTTATAATGGCTGATACATGTAACCAACTGAGTTATAATCAACAGACAGATTTATACGTGTGTGTGTGTGTGTGTGTGTGTGTGTGTGTGCCAGTGGTTCAATAAGATGAGCAACCATGGTGAGACCAAAGAGTACGTGGAAATACTCAAGTAACTTAGAACAATCACAAGATAGAGGGAAAAGGAAAGACTTTGATCCAGGACTAAGTTGGTTTTTTTTTTTTTTGATAAATGAATAAACAAAAGCAATGAGTTGAGTAGATGAAAGCAATGAGTTGAGAATGAGGATAATATAAGCGAATGCCAAGTAACTCAGTGGGGGCAGGGGTGGGAGAAAAAGAGAAACCACAAGGGCAGTAGAGAACAAGAGGAACAGCAGCCTCACTTCCTATGCCACACATGACATGAGTGTTCCTTCTGTGACATTTCCTCTGTTGATATGCTTTCCTTTTTATTCACCATCATCATTCTAGTCCATGAATATACTTAGATTGTTTACTCATTCACCAGTTGAGTCATTTCCACTTTGAGTGATGACAATAAGATCACTGTAATTCTTCTCACTAATGTTTTTGTATGAAATTAATTTTATTGCTCTTGAATAAGTATCAGTTATTTATCTTCATGTGTTATATTCTTGTGTTATGTCCCATGTCACATGTGTGTGTAAAAAAAAATCTGAGCTGTCTTCCAAGGCTGTTGCTATTCTGCTGTCATCAGCAGTGTGTGGGAGCTTCAGTTGCTTCAGAATTTTGGTATCATTATAATTTTCTTGTCAATTTCTAATTGAGTATCCTATCATGTGAACCTTCTTGAATTTAAATTCCACTAGGACAGGTTTACATGTTAATGATAGTGAATGAAACTTCACCATGTAATGCTTACTGTTAAAACTGGTCTTCAGTAAACACTGAATGCAAGAATGGCAGAATCCAATCTTCATTTCAGTTCTTCTTAAATTAACCTTCACCAAAGTTGGGGAAAACAAAATGTTAGGGAACAAATGGAATCCTAAACTCCGAGGCTGCCTTGTTACGAGGCACAGTCATGAACAAGAACAAAACCTGAACCAGGATAATGTATGGTCACTATAATCTCACCAGAACCAACCCGTCCACACTGGAGACTAGTAGGATCACTCAGCAATGCTAACCAGTCTCAGAAAGGAGGTGCATATGGCAACAACCTTGCTTTAGCAAAATGCAGCTCTCCATTAAACATTAGTTTTATTCCTCATCCTTCTCTCTTTTCTCCTTTCTTCACTTCCTTTTCCACCTTCCTCTTTCTAGTCACCCACACAATATTTAACAGTTATGGAGTACTAATGTGGTCCTGTTAGTCCTTTGCATAGAGTTATATCACACAGTCTTCACAATACAAAAAATGTATTAATAATATTTATAATAATTATAATATAGTAATTAAAATATATAATAATAATTACTGCTACTATGATTCTCATTGTACAATCAAGTAATTAAGGCTAAAAACAAGAACTTGCAGGTCAGAGCTAGCCTTTGCTGCTGAGCACAGAAGTCTAACCAACATCAACATGAACTATTCTACTTTATATAGGCCCCTGCTCAGTGAGATTTCTTTACTGGTCTCTCTTGGTTGCTTTCATCTTGCTTCCAGTTGGCCTGAATCCTTGGATATGAGTGCCCAAGAGCAACCTACTGTGGAGAACAATTAAATTATATGATTATATGATCCTGGGGAAATTAGTAAGACTCTGATGTTATAAATTCTCCTTGATGTGAAGCCTGACACACTTTATTCTTTTAACTTAAGATTGGGATCTACATTTGAGTGCAAGGTTGCCAAATGAAGGTTAACATCTTAGCTACTAATAAAGTTAAGATGGTAAAAGAAATCTAAGAATAAGTTTCAACTGCAAAAGAGGAAAAAGAAACACAAGCTGTGAGTTGCCTGATAAAATAAAGATGTAGGAGAAAAGGTGCAAAAGAGAAAGTCTACTGTCATCAAAGATACAATATTTGATGTGTATTTAGTGAATAAATGAATAAATAAAAGATAACCTTGAGCCAGTTTTCAAGCCCATTGGGAACCCCAGCTTTCCTTGTGCTCAACGTTTATTCTGTCAGAGTGACAGACGGAGTCTCCCTACCGTCAGTGCTCTCCTTCAGTGTAATCAATGGGGAAACACTGATGAATGGTGACTCTCTTTCAGGGTGAAAGCTAAAGAAGTAATTGCCAAGTAATCCAGTCCCTGCATAATCTTTGATTCCACAGAGTTCAACACAGTGTTGTTCAAAGATACCATCTAGGCAGTCATGAGAGCCAGTGAAACCCAATGTGTTTTATGATCAGATGTACCAAAGCAAAGTAAATTCATTGAACTTACTAAACCATAGGCTTAAGACTGGCTGGGAGGGTCAAATCCTTCAACTACCTCATTTCAAAAGGCTTGGGGGTTAAATCCAGGAGGAATAGAAATGAGTTCTATATCAATATGGAGACTGATGACTGTGAGTCACTGCTGTGGGACCTGGAACCAGAGAGGCAAAAGCTTGGAATACTCCAGAGTCAAACTAGTGACAACCACGCCTCCACCTCTTCCTAACTCTTTTTATAGTTAAATTCAGAAGCCATTCAATCACTTCTTTTTGACAAGAGTGTCTATATTCCCTTCTACAGAATCAGTTAGGGCAAGCAGGTTAAATAGAAAGCAACAATGACATATACCAAGGTCAGGACTGAAGGTGAAACTTGAGAAGGGTGGGTTTTGTACACATTTAGCATGGATACCACCACTTGAGCATTTATATTGAGATGTCAAATAGAGAAACTGGTGTAGATTCTGAATGCTTTGGCATAGACAGAGAAAATGCAGAGGGTATGAATTATAATTAATATCTGTGCAGCTTCTGTCACTCTGGATACAATTAAGTTCCCTGAATTCAGAAGACACCACATATGAGTACACCTCGGCACTTAATGTGATCCTTGACCTGTTCAGGGATCTTCAGCAGCTTCCTTTGGTCCCTGGTTACTTCACTCATTCTGAGACTGGCATATATTTCCTTGCTCTTTTCAGTCCCTTCTTATTTATCTTAAGTTGGTGGGACAGGCCAAGCTCAAATCTGTTCCATGATCATCTGCAGTATAAGCATTGTCAGCCCTGGCTGCTGCTGGGGACACTGTGGGGTTTTTTGTTTTCTTTTGGATTTGGTTCTGTGTTTTTAAGGGTCTCACTATGTGGCCCTGGCTGTCCTGGAACTCTCTATATAGACCAGGCTGCCCTCAAACTCACAGAGACCTGCTTGCCTCTGCCTTCCCTGTGCTCTGATTAAAGGCGTACACCACCACTCCTGACTCTGAGGACTCTTCCTGAAGATTTATGGATATAGGTGTTTTGTCTGCATGGACATCTGTACACCAGAAAAGGGCACTAATCCCATTATACATGGTTGTGAGCCACTATGTGAGTGGTGGGAATTGAACCAAGGACTCTAGCACAGTAGTCAATGCTCTCTCTTTTTTTTAAAAAAAATTATTCTATGTGTCTCTCACATCATCATATATTGATCCCACTCATTCCCTGTCCCTTCACATCTGCCCTCTGCCCCTTCACTCCCCACTTGAATAAAACAAAATTCAAGAGAAAACACAAAGAAAATAAAATCAGAAAAATAAAAGGGAAGGAATTAAAAATTTTGTCATGGAAGCTGCAGTGTGACCCAAGTCATGCAGTACACCCCTTTGTCCATATTTCTCTACTTGCAAGTGTTCACTGCAAAGAGTCATTGGCCTGGTTCAAGGCCCCTGGTCTCCACTACACATGTTCAATGCCAAGCTCCCACTAGGACTCTTCCTGGACATCCCCCTGCTGTCCTGTGTTGTGGAGATCCTGCAGCTTTGGGTCTGTGGGCCAGGTCATAGATGAGGTAGATATTGGGGCAGGCCAAGTCATAACCCTGGGTCCTGGCCTAGGCAGCTGTAGGGTTTGCCTACCAGATGTAAAATGGGGACAGTTCTCCCTTGGTCACAATTTTGGGGATGGCTCATCTGCACCTGTGCTAACAATGTTGGCTCTATTGTTCCATGAGTTGCAACTGGTGGGGAGGAGGGAGTGCTCTCCTGTGGGTGTCCCTGAACCTCTAAGTCCCTGTTCAGGGCACCATCTGTGGGAGGCCAGGTCCCACCTTTTAAATGGTTCCTATGAGGAAGAGAGAGGAATAAGAAACTTTTAGGTAGAAAGATAGCAGAGAGGAGACAGACAGAAGCACAGGATAGCTTCGGGAGGACCTGGATCAAAATCCACTGGCCTCTTCTGTCTCTTCAAAATGGCTTTTTATAACAATGCCAAGGGGTGGGGCAAAAGACCTCCCTCTTGCTAGATCAAAGCATACAGCACAGCCAAGTGCAGACCCTTCCATATACCTGGTAACCACGCCCATGGTCCAATCATTCCCCTATGTAGCCCTGTTAGGCAAAGCAAGCTCAGACCTCACTAGGAAACCTCTGTGGGTCTCCACAGTCTCCCATTCTTATTAGCACAGGGTCATCTCCATGTGCCTCTGGCAAGATGGGTGGAAGGGGCAGTAGGAGGACATTTCTCCTCTACCCCTGTCACCACAAGACAGATGGGTAATGGGGACAGCTCTACCATGGTCACAGTTTTGGGGCTGGTTCTCCCACACCTGCGTTAACAGTGTTGGCTCAATTGTGTTGTCCTGGCAAGATGCAAGGCCTACTCTCTCAAGTGTTGTAGCTGGTGGGGGTCAGGAATGGCTCTCTCTACAAGGTCACCTCTCCCTCTTGTCCAAGTCATTGAGGGGAGGGCAGAGGATAGCTCTCCCCCATTTATACTACCACAGGACAAATGGGTGATGGGACAGCTCTCCCATGCTCACAATTTCGGGACTGGATCACCCACACTTGTGCTAACAGGGTTAGCTCTGTTGTGCTGACCTGACAAGGTGTGGGGCCTGTTCTCCCAAATTTTGCAGCTGGTAGGGTCAGGGATGGCTCTCCCACTCTTATGACCACAGGGTCATCTCTTCCCCATGCCTCTGGTATGGATGAGCTGGAGAGGAAAGAGCACTTCTCCCCCACTCATGTCACCACAAGGTAGTTGGTGCTCTTAACCATGGTGCCAACTCCCCAGCCCCATGCTGCTGAGAAAGTTTTCAATAACTGTCATATCTTAAGCAGGGGCCATGTTGTCTACAAACACCATGCTAAAGTCACTTAATCTCTAAGATCTATGTCCATCTAACCTCCAAATTCAAGCTGCCATACAATAATATTTTGCTTATAATATGAACAAATTCACAGATTCTCCCTCAGCTATGACCATCGCATAATAAAATACCATGGAAACACAGGCTCAGCCTCTGACTGAGCTCATTTGGGTTGTTTGTTAATTTTTCTTTTCTCTGACTTAGGGTCTACTCAAATTTAATCTCTTTGCCTTTCTTTTCTATGTGCATATGTCCCACTTCCTCTTGTAACTTTAAAACTTTTTCTCTCCATTCAATGACCCTACTTACCTCTTCTGTGCCCAGCTGCAACTGTAGGTTGGGATTCCCACACACAGGTGGAGAACTGCAAGCACACAGGCAGGAAGTTTATCCAGAGCACTTGGCATGGTGACACTAGTGAGGAAGTGAAGGCAATGTGCCTGGCTGGGCAGAGAGACAAGCTGAACTGCAATGTTCTTACAAGAGGGGAACCAGGCAATAGCATTGGAAAGCTGAAGCTGGGACACTGCCTCAGAGTTATTCCAAATAGGTAAAGGGTGAAACCTGTAAGAACCCAAATCTACTAGACATTGGGCACAAACTACTTTCAAACGACCCAGGAAAGCATGCTGCTATTTTCAGTGGTTAGACATTGCAGAAAGGAACCCCCACAAGAGTCCCAGAACTAAGAGAATCATTACTTGAAGGGGAATTGCTGTAGTTAGCTTCTCTGTTGCTGTGCAAAAACAAATTGAGGGGAGAAAGGCTTTAAAGGTTACAGTCTGTCATCAAAGGAAGCCAAGGCAGGAACTCAAAGCCAAAATCATGGAGGAATGCTGCTTACTGGCCAAGCTCAACAACCCAGAGATCATATTGCCCACATTGGGCTGGGCCCTCCTACATCAATTAGCAATTTAAAAATGCCCTGCAGATATGTCCACAGGCCATTCTAATGGAGGCAATTCCAGAACTGAGATTTCCTCCCCCAAGATATGTCTGTTTGTGTGAAGTTGACAATTATCTATGGCAGGAATTTAAGTTCACCCATGACCTACCTCCATACCATCTATCATTTCTCTGGTGTATCCTGTGTAGGTCCTACCTTACTTTGAATGAGTTCAAATCAACTGAAAATAAGAAGTAACTTGCTTCTTCTTTCTCCTAAAATAATACCTACTCAAACATTTGTCTGCATTTGTATGAATATGTACATGTATGAGTATTTGTGAATAGGTATGTTAGCTATGATAATCATTGCATGCAGGAACAAAGCCTGTGATACCATGCAAACCATACAGGTTCAGAAATCAATGAGCTATTAAAGCAATATGGCTATTTCATTCTAAGCTATTCTAGTCCAGGGGGGAAATCAGGTGCTCTTAAGACTATAACAGATACATCAAATCCATTACATACAATTTTGCTATGTAGTTAATATACTTCAATAAAAAACTCAGAGATTCCCCAAAGACTGTGTATTGAACAATTTTGATGCCTGTTAGCTAAATTTTCTCAGTTTTTCAGTACTGAAAAGTTTTATATTCTTTGTGAAATATTTACTTTCCAATTTTTTGAGTAAAAAAATCATTTTCAAATAATCACTGTGTTTACTTTGAAGTAAAACATAATTTGTTAGGAAAACTTAGTTTGAGAACAAGTTATTTGTGATCTTCTACAAGTCAAAGACCCATTTGAACCTATTTTTTCTTATCTGTAAAATGTTAATATTAATGACAATGGAAATGATTTCAAAGGTTTAACCAGAACATTGAGTAGAATTAACAATAACAGCAAATATTAATTACTGCTTACTAGCCCCTCTGTTAACTGCATTACATACATTTCATTTTGAGCTGTATTAGAACTTACAGACTATGTACTGTTAGCGACTCTACTTGGAGAAATAAGCAAAGTAAAACTTGCAAAGATTAAGTGCAATCCCCAAGGCCACACACAGCCAGCAAACACCAGCCTTCTCCAACTCCAAAGATCATGATTTAATTTTCTTCTGCATTCCCATAGTAAAATATATTTGAAAGTGTTGTAAAGCCGTGAGTTCCATTTTAAATGTCACTTTGCTCTTCATCTTTGTTGACCTTCTTTTTCCTTGGGCCTGTCTCTGTGTTGAAAGTGGGGTTAGAGTAGGTTGCATCTGGTCTACCAACTTACTGGAAAAATTCCTCCCTGAAGTCTGGTCCTGGTGGGAGGCAGGAAGTAGAAATCGCATTCTCTGATACTGAAAAGGACAGATGTATCTAATTTCCATTTGTGGGCACTGCTTCATGGTAAAGTCATTCTCAGAGTCTAATGAGTCAACTCCAGATACAAGTTTAACAGTATTTAGACAGAGGCATGTCACATGACCTGAGTGATACTCCTTCCTGATTTATTTGTAAGTTAGTGAACATCCAATGATAGGATCTCAGTCCTCTCTGTAAAGTCCGGCAGGCTCTGTAAATACACTTTGTTATTCCAGTGACGTATGTTCAGCCTAGTTCCTTTTTTAATTACTCTATTCCACTGTGCCAAAAAAAAAAAGATTTCAAAATATATCAGAACTGAGTCCAAAAGAATAAGCTATTCACCTGTAAAAATAGGGTTGGAGGGATTTTGGAGAAATTCGATTGCATTTTTTTAAGACACAAAAAAACTTTAATTGCTCACTTTATTTTTCCAAGGTCTCTGGGAACTCAAAAGAAGGGCTAAACAGATTCTGGACTTTATAAAAGAAATTAACTTCCCAGATTAATATATTGTTTGCCAAGTTTCAGTTTAGAGTAAAGTTTTACAACCAAGTTATAAAACTCCTGAGAATACCATGGGGACTTAGAAGGGAAAAGCTCAGAGAATCCAAGTATATCTAATGATAACCTTAGAGCCAAAAACACATGGAGGGACCACTGTCCCAAATGGGAAAAGGGGGACAAAGTCAGTTCATACGCTAAAAGAAATGATATACATTTTATAGTGTTCATATATTTTGAAAGATATGCCATAGGGTATTCCGTAACACTTTATTTGGATCTGTGGGGGAATGAATGACTCATTGGCTGGTAATGGGATACGGAGCGCTCTACTTCAAGGCTACCAATACAAATCTTCCCTGGGAAGAGGGAGATAGAAAACTGTTACGATGGAGCAACTTTTCTTTAATCTCCATTCCCTGCCTACCCTGGTAATGCATCCTCTCCATGATTTCTGCAGACTTCCAGTCTTAGAGCTATGACATCCCATTTATACTTAAAAGATGCATACATTTTTAATCAAGTAAAAAATGGATGTTACTCATTTATTTTTATTTCAAATCAATCACTAAATAATTTGTGCAAACTTTAGCAGCACCATCAAGAATTCAATGTCAAATATCACAATTCATTAGCCGATGTTTAATAGGCCCCTTGGTGCTAAAAAGTCAGTGTAAAATACAAGGACACTGTCCATCTAATGAAAAGAGGTGCAAAGAAGTAAGGAACAAATGGAATGCTAAAAGGCAGATAGGAAAAGGAAACACATTTATTGAGCACAGTGTATGGACTTAGCACTGGCTAAGACCTTTGCTTATATCACGCAATTCTCACCACAGCTGGGTCAGGTACTCTGTTTTATTTACATGTTGATAGGTAATGAGACTGATGTTCAGCTCCACAAAACTAGGAAGAGACAAGGTTGAGTATCTAACACATATCTTGTACACAGTGCCTTGGTTTCCACCTCAGCCTTTTTCAGTGAAGGGGACATAAGAGTAATTGCAGTACCCCTAGCTAACTAGTATTCCTTCACTGTTGATGAATAGTCACCATCTAGTTTTCCAGGTACAGGTAGGTATTCTGTCCTTACAAAGCATTGACCACAGCATTTAAAGTATATTAGCAACCTGACTCTGCACCTTCTGTAGAAGCACATCTTAGTCATGATTAAAATAGACCTCTCACTTTATTACTAGACATACTTAACTTAGAGGCTAATCTAAATATGTAATAAGTTGAGAAGCTCATTTTAAGACCCACTTCCTCTAACTGATAAAATTACTTAAAGAAATGACACTAAGGAGGCAGGAGAGATGGTTCAGCAGACATAAGCACATGCTGTTCTTGCAGAGGACCCAAGTTCAGTTCCCAGCACCTACTTTGGGTGGTTCACAACCATGTGTAATTCCAACCACAGTGCATCTAGTGCCCCCTTCCAGGTTCTGGGGGCCCTCCACTCATGTGCACATATACACATGAATACACATGCACTCAAAAAGCAAAAAAGAAGTATTTTTTAAAAATTATCCTGAAATGAAACAAATAATAAAAACCAAAGTGAAACTAATAATAAAAATGATTGGAAAATCTCACTCATATATAGAGAAAAATTTTCATTTTTTAAAAAAGTAATACACCACGCATAGAGCCTTGGATGCATCATAGAGGTGATGATCTCATAAAACATTGGTATATTTAATGGAAATGTAATATTTACAGAAAGTATAACTTAAGTAGTTATCAATTTATACCACTGATACAGGTATATTTTTTTTAATTTATTATTTTTAAATAAGTATTTTTTCATTTTACATATCAATCCCAGTGCCCCTCCCTCCACTTCTCCCACTCCCCTATCCCAGTCCCACCTCCATCCACAGATGGGTGAGGCCTCCCTTGGGGAGTCAACAAAGTCTGCCATACTAAGTTGAGGCAGGACCAAGCCCCTCCCCACTATGTCAAAGCTGACAAGGTACCCCATCCTAGGGAATGTGTTCCAAAAAGCCATTTCATGCACTTGGGATAAGTCCTGGTCTCACTGCCAGGGGCTCCCCAAACAGATCAACCACACAACTGTCACCCACATTCAGAGGGCCTAGTTTGGTTCCATGCATGTTCCCCAGCTGGCAGGCCAGAGTCCATGAGCTCCCAGCAGCTTGAGTCACCTGTCTCTGTGGTTTGCCCCATCAGGATCTTGACCTCACTGCTCCTGTGACCCTCCTCCCTGTCTTCAACTGAAGTCTAGGAGCTCAGCCTAGTGCTTGGTTGTAGATCACTGCATCTGCTTCCATCAGTTACTGGATGTAGGTTCTATGGTAACAATTAGGGTAGTCACTAATCTGACTATAGAGGAAGGTAGTAAGTTCAGGTACCCTCTCCATTATTGCTAGGAGTCTTAGCTGGTGTAATCCTTGTGGATTCCTGGGAATTTCCCTAGCCCCAGGTTTCTTCCTAACCCCATAATCGTTCCCTCTACCAAGATGTCTCTTTCATTGTTCTCCCTCTCTGTCCCTCACTCCACTGGGCTATCTCAGTTTCTCCTGTTCCCATCCCCCTTTCCTTCTATACCCCATTCCCAGTTTACCCAGGAAATCTTAACTATTTTCCCTTCCTGGGGCCCTCTTAGGGTCATCCTTTTTACCTAGCTTCTC
This sequence comes from Peromyscus nudipes, assembly GCA_902168325.1. Classification (NCBI taxonomy): domain Eukaryota; kingdom Metazoa; phylum Chordata; class Mammalia; order Rodentia; family Cricetidae; genus Peromyscus; species Peromyscus nudipes. Next base: position 23,778 of record CABHPH010150706.1, read on the forward strand.
TGGGGTTGTGGATTGAAGCCTGGTTATCCTTTGCTTAAGATCAAAAATGCTAACAACAGCCTATGTTGGAGAGGATGTGGAGTAAGGGGAATACTCCTTCATTGCTTCTGGAAGTGCAACTTGTATAGTCATTCTGAAAATCAGTATGGCAATTTATCAGAAAATTGGGGATCAACATACCTCAAGACCCAGCAATACCACTATTGAGCATATACCCAAAAGATGCTCAATCATACCACAAGGTCACTTGCCCAACCATGTTCATAGCAGCACTATTCATAATAGCCCAAACCTGGAAACAACCTAGATGCCCTTCAACCAAAGAATGGATAAGGAAAATGTGGTATATTTATACAATGGAGTATTACTCAGCAGCAAAAAAACAATGACATTATGAAATTTGTAGGCAAATGAATGGAGCTAGAAAAAAAAATCATCCTGAGTGAGGTAAGGCCCAGAAAGACAAACATTGTATCACTAATTGTTAGAAGGTCTTATTAATAAAATCAAACCTGAAGCCAGGTATTGGGGTGAATGCTGGAAGATCAGAGAAGCAGAACAGCCACAGCTAACCTCACCTCACCAATTCCTCAGCTGATCTCGTTTCCTCAGACTGGAAGCCTTTGTATCCTCATCTGAATAGATCTCAGCTGAACTGCTGCTAAAAGCCTAAAAGCTTAACCAGGCTCTAGTTCCTGGTCCTCATGCCTTATATACCTTTCTGCTTTCTGCCATCACTTCCTGGGATTAAAGGTGTGTGTCACCATGCCTGTCTGTTTCCAGTGTGGCTTTGAACTCACGGAGATCCAGATGGATCTCTGCCTCCAGAATGCTAGGATTAAAGGTGTATGTGTGCCACCATTTTCTGGCCTCTACGTCTGACTAGTGGCTGTTCTGTTCTCTGACACCAGATAAGTGTATTATGGTGTACAATATATTGGGGAACACAATATCACCACAAAACATGGTATGTATTCTTTTAGTTTTAAAAAAAATGATGCTTCAGAAAGAATTTAACTTATTTTTAAATAATACATGTTAACCCAGAAAAAATGTTTCACAATCAAATAAAAATTTGTACGTACTATCCAAACATCTCGTAGCTTCTGGTATCTCTTTTTTGCTTCAAATCTGTGTACTAAGGCACAGAAGTATGTAGTGCATAGGAGTTAGATATGCAAGCAGACATAGAGAAAATTGTAGCATTTTCAATCTTAACACACTTCGTCTTGACGCAGATATGTCTGCCTGTGTATGGACTGAGTGACCAACTACATAACTCGGAATTTTTCATATTAACTTTCAAATGAAGTAACTTACATATTGAGTAATAAAAGTATGCTAATTTGAAGCTTTACATATATGTAATTAAAATTTACCATTTTACAATTATTAGAATTTAAATTAAAAAATGTTGTGACGGAAAATTATTGCTTCTTTAGAGTTGCCAGAAAATTAGTATGATGAAAAGTAACCTGTTTTTATTGATTTCTATCACTGTTTCTAAGTCTTCTGCAGTTCCTGAGCACCAGAGCTGATTATTCTGATTGTTCCTACCACACCTGGGTGTTCCACCAGCCAAGGTGCTTGTTCAACACTCACCTACTATAAACCTCAATGATGGGAAGGCATTGCCTTTAAAGTCGTAGTTCTCAACCTTCCTAACGCTGAGGTCCTTTAATACAATTCTTTATGTTGGGGTGACCCCCAATCGTAAAATTATTTTTATTGCTACTTCATAACTGTGATTTTGCTGCTATTATGAATCATAATGTAAATATCTGATATACAGGTAAATATCTGATGACCGCAGTGAAAGGGTTGTTTGACCACCAATGGGGTTGCAACCCACAGGATATTAACTTCCTCATAAGTTACAAGTTAGCTCTCTGACTAAGGATAGCTCAAGCAGTCGTCTACCCAAAGGAGACTGATAAAATCCAGTCCTTCAGCCATACTAACCATCCACTTTAAATAAACCTTGTACCTGAACACTGCCATGGTTGTTAACTGTTTTGCTAAAAATCATGCCCATCAGATTTAAAAAAATGGGAATATTCCAACTGACATCACTATACATGTATTACAAGGTTGTTTACCAAAGCTTGAGCTTATCTAACATAAAATTCCAAAATTAACCTAATCAACTCATGCACCTATCGTCTGAGAAGGCCTATTCACAATTTTTTTCTTTTTATTCTCAGAAAACAGACGTTCTCTTGCCCTTTATTTTCTTACTTATTGCTTAAACTGCTAATCTTAACTCTGTTTCTAAAACAGCCAGGAAAAAAAGGGGCCAAATCCTTCCAAAACACAATCTACAAAACGTACACGTGTAGAAATAGAAACATGAATGGTCTTACATCTAGTGGAGATCAACAGCCAATAACAGATAATCTAAAACAAACAAACAAAAAAGCACCAGAAGACCCAGACGAGATCCCTGATGAATTCTACAAAGCTCGGAGGAAAGATGCAGCAATTCTATGCGATTTCTTTCCAAGATGAAAGCAAAGGTAGTGATACTTAAGTTTTCTCTGAAACTAGTGCTATCCTATTATCAAAAGTAAACAAATACACTAAATAGTTATTACCCAAAACATTGCATAAACATAGATGTGAAACTATGAGTTAAATCTAACGACACATAAAATAGACTTACGTATCATTACCTAGTAGGATTTATATCACATATATAGGCTCATTTATCATTTGACAATCAGTTCTCTAACCCATAAGGTTAACAATTTATGGAGGAAATGCTACACAATCATTTCAATAAATGTAGAAAGAGGATTTACAAATACCTATCACTCACTCATTATTATATTAATAAACTGAGATAAAAGAGACCTTTCTTTTTTTCTTTTATAAAAAAATTTATTTTTACATATCAGCCACAGATTCCCCTTTCCTCCCTTCTCCCACCCACCCCTGCCTACCCCCCAATCCACCCCATAGTCCCACCTCCTCCAAGGAAAGGACTCCCCTGGGGATTCAGTTCAGCCTGGTAGATTCAGTTGAGGCAGGTCCAGTCCTCTCCTCCCTTCACCAAGGCTGAGCAAAGTGTCTCAGCATAGGCCCTAGGTTCCAAAAAGCCAGCTCATGCACTAAGGACAGGTCCCGGTCCCACTGCCTGGGGGCCTCCTAAATAGTTCAAGCTAATCAACTGTCTCACTTATTCAGAGGGCCTGATCCAGGTCCATGGGGGCTCCTCAGCTATTGGTTCATAGTTCGTGTGTTTCCAGTAGTTTGGCTATTTGTCCCTGTGCTTTTTCCAATCATGGTCTCAATATCTCTTGCTCATATAATCCCTTCTCTCTCTCACCAATTGGACTCCTGGAGGTCCACCTGGGGCTTGGCCGTGGATCTCTGCATCTGCTTCCATCAGTCACTGGATGAGAGTTCTATCATGACAGTTAGGGTATTTGGCCATCTGATCACCAGAGTAGGTCAGTTTGGGCTTTCTCTCCACCATTGCCAGTAGTCTATTGTGGAGGTATCTTTGTGGATTTCTGAAGACCTCTCTAGCACTTTGCTTCTTCCTATTCCCATGGGGTCTTCATTTATCATGGTATCTCTTTCCTTGTTCTCCCTCTCTGTTCCTGATCCAGCTGGGACCTCCCACTCCCCTAAGCTCTCTTTCCCCAGACCCTCACCCTTCATTAACCCCCCTCACATCCAGTTTGCTCCTGTAGATCTCATCCATTTCTCTGTCATTGGGCGATTCCTGTGTCTTTCTTAGGGTCCTCTTTACTAGGTAGCCTCCCTGGAGTTGTGAGTTGCAGTCTGGTCATCCTTTGCTTTACATCTAGTATCCACCTATGAGTGAGTACATACCATGTTTGTCCTTCTGAGTCTGGGTTACCTCACTCAGCATGATTTTTTCTAGATCCATCCATTTTCCTGCAAACCTCATGATGTCATTGTTTTTCTCTGCTGAGTAGTACTCCATTGTGTATATGTTCCACATTTTATTTATCCATTCTTCGGTTGAAGGGCATCTAGGTTGTTTCCAGGTTCTGGCTATTACAAACAATGCTGCTATGAACATAGCTGAGCATGTGTCCTTGTGGTATGATTGAGCATTCCTTGGGTATATGCCCAAGAGTGGTACCTTTCTTAATGAGGTAAAGACTATAGGAACTCCATCTAAAATAATTCCAATGATGAAGAATTTGAAGTTCTCACACTAAAGGAGTGAGACAAGACGACTTTTCCTACGTGTGCCTTTCTATATCATACTAGAAGTCTTACCTAATGAAATAACATAAGAAAAGGAATAAACATTATACAACTTGAAAGAAGAAATACATAAAAATACCTTATTTTCCATAGATGACATAATCATGTCTGTGAAAGTTCTAAGTCACTTTAAAATGTGGGAACAATAACTATTATAGTGAGGTAACAGTATATAAGGTTAGTATGAATAGAAAGGTCAATAGTTTTCCAACATATAAGTGATGAATATTGGAATTTGAAATTTAAAAAGCAATATCACATACTTTATATGATATATTTATCAATTCAAAAAATATAATACTTAGGTATATCACTAAAAGAAGGTATACTGCACATGGTAAGTTATAAAATTTCAAACCATATATATATTTTATATCAATGGGGAGAATTATATAATAATGTAAAGAATTTAGTTACTCAAATTTGACAAATTTCATTATGTGCCTGTAATTCAATGGCATCAACAACAGTTTCATGACAATCTCAGTGGAATTTAGCAATTATAACCCCTCTGTGTTTGTTGTAACTCTTTCTTTAGTAGACCTTTTTACTCTCCATCATTGATTTTTTTTCCCATTCATTGAGTGTATTTTGAATCAACAAGCTAAAACTTTCTTCTTCATGTTAGAGTGTTGCAAGATTCAGTCTTCTGTTGCCATATCTTTTCTCTACCACTTTACTCATTATATCATCTTATCTAATTGCATTCTGTTTAGCGTCACTTACAGCAGCTATGTTTAGAAGTCAGGCACAAACTGTCTCCTGAGCACTCAATTTGCAAGTGTATCCATCTGTGGTACATCATGACATCTTCACATGAATAAAAAATTGATGTCTCAAACAAAACAGGATTCACTTACACAAAACATGTCCACATGAGTATATGTATATATATGTACATATATATGTAAGTGCTGTCTTAGACTTCTATTACTGTGAGGAGACACCATGACCACAACAACTCTCATAAATGAAAACCTTTTATTAGGGCTTGCTTACAGTTTCAGAGGTTTAGTTTATTATCATCATGGCAGGAAGCGTAGTGACAAGTAGGCAGACAAGGTGCTGAAGAGATGGCTGAGAATTCTACATCTGGATTGGCAGGCAGCAGGAAGAGATAGAAACTGACATGCTTCCTCCAAAAAAAGGCTCACATACTCCAACATGGCCACATGTCATAATAGTGCTACTCCCTGGTGACCAAGCATTCAAATCTATTAGTCTATGGGCATTTCTTATTCAAATGTGTGTGTGTGTGTGTGTGTGTATGTGTGTGTGTGTGTGTGTGTGTGTCTGTGTGTGTGTAATACTTCTTCAACACACTTTTTTAACGTATTTTCTCATTTCAGTCACTAGCACACTTAAATAACCTTCAAAAACAAACTAGGTAAAAATCGAATTGAAAAAGTTCCAGGAAAATAGATGAGAAAATGGAGAGACAAAGTAGATATAAGTTAGCCCCTTTGAAGAACACACTTCCTTTTTGAGGAAGGTCACTATGGAGCTAAAGTGGAGTGAGTGAGCCACCAAGTATTCAATGACATTTTTCAGACTTATATTAAGGAACAAATTGAAAAGCAAAACACATCTCAAGTCTAACCTCTTATACATATCTTCATTGCAACCACCTCAATGCAAACTATCATATTTCCTTATCATATCTGCTATACTGTCATTCCAACTGATCATGACCGCTAATACTTGCAATCCTTTCTGTGCACAGGAGTTGGTGTCAAAACTATGTGTCAGAGCATCTTATATTTCTGTTTAGCATTCTCCAGTGATTTTCACAAGGACAAATTAGCCCAATATTTTACACCACCAATAAAAGATCAACCATTCTTTACTACTAAATACCATTTTAATGTCATCTACTTTCATAGATCCCTCAATCATTCCACCTCAACTCCATAGCTTTTTTTGTTCTCTTTAGGTCTCCACATTGGCTATTTCATCTACTGGGAACATTGATTTTTGCATGGCTAGCTGCTGAGCCTCATTTAAGTCTCTGCACAAATGTGACCTCATCATTCAGATCTTTAGTAAGCATTCTAATTGAAATGGTATATCTCTACATTCTCATTATGTTTTTACTTTTTCTAAGAGCATTCATTGCCAATTGCCATCCTAATGTGTATTAAGTCACAACTACTACTATGATATTTCTATTGAGGTAGATATTTAAATATAGACTTTACCATAGAATATATCTGACTACTTTTACCTAATTAGCTATGGCCACACAAGACAGGCATGAGGTGGGTGGCAGTAATTTGCATTAAACCTAAAATATGGACTAGTTAAGAAGCATAGAGATATAGTCCATTTCTCATAGAGTTAGTACTGTAGTAAAAATGGGGTATGTAAACAGATGGTTCTAGAATATCCAAAGATCCACTAAGGACTAACAAGAGTGAGTCCTTGTGCATCTACAACAGTAGACTTCTAGGATGCTGCACCAACTTTCTCAATAAAGTTAGGTCTATTTGTCATCTGGTTCATTCCCTGTTTGCAGTACTACTCTTGATTTTTTTTTCTGTTTTTAGCATTTCATATTTGTATTTGGGTTATGCTCACCTGAAAGAGAGAGACGGAAAGTTAATAGGCAAATCTTCTGTGAGTCAGTAAGTGAAACTGAATTTTAGAGAATATGAATTTTCTCTATTCTACATGGACATCTCCATTATCAAAGTAGGCACAATCTTAAAAACACCTTTCATCTTCTATTTTTATCAGCTGATTCATGGTCATTTACTATTATTATTCCTATCTGATCTAGTGACTTACAAACTCGGCATTGAAAATCTGCTGAATCCAATCATAGTCTTGGCCTTGTCAATTTTACTTTGTCTATTAATGTTGCTTTTATTGAACACTCTTCCAAATGTCCCAAGTGTATCATCTCCAATCTTTACAGATAATCCAGGTAGACTTTTAGAAGAACACATGCATGACATTAATGTTAACAATTTTGTCAAGTGTGTTTTTTCACAGAGAGGATTTAGTGTATGGGAAATTGCTAATTCTCTTTTGGAAAATGGAACAAGCAAGTGGGAACACCAAGATTTCACACAGGCAAGAGTTTACAGAACCATCACTTCTGCGGTTAGGAAGACAGGGAAAGACAAAGCTTGGCATTCCTCAGCTAGAAGCTTATAGTTGAGGGCACACAGAGCTGGAATTCAGTCATTTGAGGCAAGTTGTTAGTGTAAGATAAAGATGAAATTTATTCTCAGCAGATTGAAAGATCTACATTGTCAGCTACTGGAATGATCAGCTCCCAAAGTCAGGATTCTGAACTCATGTTGACAATAACAGAAATCAGAAACCATGAGGAAGGAGCAAGTTCCTTTCTTGTCCAGTTGTCTCCTCTTCAACTAGGAATCATTACAGCTATATTAGTATGCATTTACTGCTTGTCTTTTAGTACCTTTGAGTTCCATCACCATTTAGTGTTTAAAGTCTGGAACACAGGAAGGATGAAATGACAATTAAGTGGATAAAACCTATTTGCTTCACCTACCTACCCAACAATTATAGATATTGTTGGAAGGTAGGAAAAGAATCAAAAAGCTGTTTATTCCAAGATCTTCTCATGTCCAACATAGGCAGGAACTACTGATGTTTACAGCAAAGGGAGGGAAAGTTCAGGTAAGAGTGAATGATGCATATTTGGTGAGCACTTTCGGACAGGTTTCCAAACGGCCCACTCTCCTCTGGGTTTTTGTTTGTTTGTTTGTTTTGTTTTTGTCTGTTTTTTTGTTGTTGGGTTTTTTTTTTACCCCAAATTCTGGTTGCCATAAATCAATTCCATATGATAAACCTTAGTAAACAAGACTCATGACATGTACAAAAGCATTAAACATGATTTGAAATTTAAATTGTGTTCCAAAGAAATTGTAGTGCATTAGACTGCGTTCAACCACCACTGCTGTTTTGCAGTCCATTTACATATGGCAATAAAAGACAGTTAAAACATTAAATTACATGACTTTCCCAGAATTGCTCTTCAATTACGATAAAATTAAGTTCTTGTGTCCTATTTATAAACATGGATAAGTAGCCAATACATTGCAGATACCATTATACTACAGCCAAGTGTAATTTTCCATCATTCCCTCAGGGCTTTGGCCATTTACTGATATGGGCTGATAAGTTTGTGTGTGTCTGCATGCATGTGTGCATCTATGAGCTATGTAAAATTATCTCTAAGGAATAAGGAAACTATATAAAACTCTGGAGAAATTACCAGGCACAGCATAAGCTTTAACTGTATTAAAGACAAATTGGTTTTTGAGAAAATGGAATTTTGAAATTACCAACAAGGACAATGTAAAGTGAAGGGAATTCTCAGGAAACAATAGTGACTTTCCCCAGCTTAAAGGTGGTTAATTTAGGGATCTTTTTTTTGGTGGGGGGTTATAATACTATTTATGAAATATCTCAATCCTCAGTGATTTTAAGCTATTTTTATTAAGTTATTTGACAATGTCATATACATTAATGATGTATTCTAGTTACTTCTCCTGCCTACCCTAACTCCCCCTCACTCTGTCAACCATCCCCTCCTCTGTCTGTCTTATTACCATATTCTTTAATTCTGGTTTTGTTGTGTGATCCATTTAGTTTGATCAGGGCCATTGTTGGTACTGTGCACTGTAGCCTGATGGGGTCAGCAGTGGGTCCACAATGAAGACAATGACTCTCTCTCCCCTGAATTCATCCATAGGAACTAGTTCAGCACTGAGACGCAAGGCTTGGATTCAATGAGAGTCATAGGATCTGCAAGGTAGAAGGAGAAAACTGATCCTTGAAACTCTCTCTCTCTCTCTCTCTCTCTCTCTCTCTCACACGCACACACACACACACACACACACACACACACAAAATATACAAATAAATAAAAGACTAACCTATTTTTTAATTCAGAAAGCGGGGGTCCTTGTTCTTTGATAGTCTGTGATGATAAACAGTTGCTCAGTTGCCCCGGATGACTTCTTAGCTGCTATTTCTGCCCATTTACACTTCATGAATCCACTGGACTCACAGTAAGGTCTCCATTCATTTAGAGGATAGCTTGTTTGTAACAATTCCAGATTTCTTTCTTGACCAACTTAGAAACTGATGAAGTAAATAAGATCAGTAATGCAGTCAAATTAAATCTGTAATGCTTACCAACATGAGTAAGCTCAAGAGAAATATCTATGCTGATCATGTGATATTTCTGAAACTTCATCTTCGTACTTTTTGAATTGTGATCATCACCAGTGAGACAAGAACATACTTTAATTTGTGGTTCTTGTTGTTACAGGGATTTTTATGAGCAACATTTTCACCAAGAACTTTGGCCCATGAGTGCAAAGCAGGCCTGTTTATGAAATACCCAGAACCATGGCAGAGGGAAAGGAAGAAACTCCATCTAAGATTGGAACATCATCCATGTGGGTTTCTACTTGCAACATGCTACATTGGCTTCTCTTTCCAAAGCTAGCTCACCAAGTTAGAAAAGTACCACAACAGGGTAAGAAACAAACAGAGCTTGTCCTGCCCAACAAGCAGCTGGGTTATCTACCCCAGAAAAATGTCATTTGAAATAACAGTCTTCCATCACCATGACAGCCAGAATCTAGAGCCCAAATTCCAGCAGTGCTACAACTCAGTCTGTTTTCTAACCAGAAAAGGCGTTGGGCAGCCACCTCCACATGCTGATGAGACTGGTGAACCTGGTGTCCGTCTGGCACAAGGAAGGCAAGGAATGGCTAAACAGAGACTGCACGGGCTCTTTGGCATGGTGCCCACCTTACCAGGGGAGTTGAAGTCCTTCCTCCCAACTCAGGCAAGAACAGAGAGGCACACAGGCTTTACAAAGCAGTGACAGAATGTCCAGACAGACAGTTTGATCACAGATTTCATCTGGCAGCTCGCCCTTCCCTGCTGGCTTTAAACATCAGATAAAGATCTTTGCTTCTTCCTCTTCTTGTCCAGTTTTAGGAAAGGTCTTCCCACTGCTGGCTCTCCATTATTTTGACTGACAGCTCAAATTGTGTGAACATCACAATCAATTCAACTCTAGTTTTTTTGGATTAACTAACAACTGCCCTTTCAACCAGCCAATGACAGTTGCTCTACTAACTATAATGAAACCACCCAGTTAGAGTCAAGGGTAATGTGTATTCTACAGAGTCGTGATATTTTCTGTTCAGTCAGATAAATTGCTAGACTCATCTTGTAGTCTACAGGGCAATGCATCAAGTTTAGTGATCTCCAAACTTTCCTGCATTTGAAATCTTTAAAAGACTATTGATGCCTGAGTCCAGAGTCAAATAGTTTGACTTAATTGCTATGAAGTTAAGTGGACAACCCACTCCAAGTGATTTTAATGCATAGCCAAATTTGTGGACCATTATTTTGATGACTAAGCAATGTCCTTTAGCCTATTTCCCAAATTCAAAATTCAGCATCTCTATTTACTAAGTATGTGACTTTAGGGAAAAAAAAATGTTTTCCTCAACTAACAGTTGTTATTTCAAGTTATTATTTGGGAAAAAATAGTAATACAAGAACACAGAAAAGTGTTTAGTATATAATAAGCGCTCAATAAATATTAAGAAATGAGCCACTTATTAAATTACCGGCCTAATCAAACAAGACTTGTTTGCATTATTTTCTTGTGAAATTCTAAGATTAATTCCATTCATTTGAAGCATACTTCCTGTCATAGCTATTTTCTCATTGCTGTGATTTAAATACTCTGACAAAGGCAAACTAAGGGAGAAAGGATGCATTCTGGTGCACAGTTCCAGAAGGATATAGCACATCATGGCGGAAAAATATGGCAGCAAACAGGGAAGGCATTGTGGCGGGAGAGGAAGCTGTATACTCAGAAGGCCAAGCGTGATCAAGAAGTGGAGCCGGGATACAAAACCTCACAGTCTGAGTGCCACTAGTTGCTCACTTCCTCCAGTGATGCTCTGCTAAAGGTGCCACAACCTTGTAAACAGCACCACCAGATGGGGACCAAGTGTTCAAACACATAAACGAGGGGGACAGTCATACCACTTGTTAAACAACTTACGTTAGTTGTCTCCGGCTCCCATAACAAGTCACTACAATCTTGGTGGTTTAAAACAACACAAATCCATTATCTTAGAGTCTTATTGATGAGGGTCTGACACAGGATTCGCTGGACTGAAATTGTAGTGTTCATGGTGTTGTGTTTCTTTCTGCACACTCCATGAGAGATTCTTGAGCCTCCCAGTGTTCCTGAGCTCCCAATCTCTTCCTCTGTCTTCACAGAGCACTACTGTATCTCTCTGATATTCTCTGACAGCACATCTCCCACTGACCACTCCTGTCTGGCAAAGGCTCTCAACGTTGAAGACTCTTGTGACTACGGCAAGCCCACCTGGGATGAGGGAGGCTGATCTCCTCAGGTCCAGGCATGTTGCCTCAGTCACAGATGAAAAGTCCCCCTGTTTGGGATTAGGGTGTAAATGGCTTTAAGAAGCTATCATTCTTCCATTCAACAGCAGAATCACTGTTGCTTTGCATCAGATTCTTTCTACATGCCCACTTGAGTAAATAAAACTCTTCTACTCCTTTAACCTAGCACAAATTGATCTTTGTCTCCAAAGGAAAGTTTATTTCAAATATTTTAGAAATTATCAAAAGTGTGCCAGTGATGTCTTCTCATAGCACATAATAACTGATAATACAATGATGAGCTAACCATAGCATGTCTACCCAGAAAGAAACTAATTGCTTATTATTTTATCTTGTTTCATGCCCCTCAGAATTTCAGTAGAGTTTTAAAACATCAAATGCCCTTCCTCCTGTCAGAGTACTTCACTTCTGCAGATTCTTAATGCCATCCCAAATTCTCATTAAAAAAGCCACTTAAACAAAACTAAGTAATGAGATCCTACCCGTGTTGCTCCTGTTTCCTGACACTATTTACACCTCTCTGGGTAATTCATCATCTCTCCGCAGTACCAATTGACTCTAAAAATTCTGGGCAAGTTCCCAGAAACCTGTGAATTAGCCCACACACTATGTAAAAGGCAGTGAATATCATCATCACCTGGAAAGGCTTTCCACCTTTCCAAATATCCACCTTCCAGCCAATGTCACACCTTAACATCTTTTCCTGGCCCTGATGCTACAAAAGGCCATCTTGACCACACAGTTTAGCTAAGACCACATTTTTGGTTCTCCTTTGTCTAGCTGTGGCTTCTCAGACTGGCTCACTTTGCTTTCTTTGCTCCCTGCTTCTGTCCTTTTATGACTGGAAAGTGGTTTGTAAGAGTTCACCTTCCTCTCATTCCTGGAGTGGTAGGTAGGCCTTTTGTTGATGAATGAAAATGGGTGAAAAGGCTGGACAGATACAACAGTCAGATGATGGAAGGCTCTAGATGCTGGGCTGAGCAGTGTGAGTGTGATTCATTAAATGATAGGGACCATCAGAGGCTCTCGGGTAGAAGGGTGACATGAAGATAGCGATACTGTTGAAGGAACAACCTGACAGTACCACGTGCGATAACTTCGAAGCCTGGAGAAGATAAAAGGGAAGTGAGCAGAAGACAATGACAAGAACCTAAGTCGTGGATAAGAATCTGCAAGAATGTGACAATCTGTGCAAATCGGAATGAAGAGTAAAAAGAGACTTCAGGAAGGAGAATCTTTGGGGCTTAGTGACTCATTTTCTATGGGTGACACATTGATGACAGACATCAAAGGTGACTCTAGATCGTGAAGCTGCAGCTGTAGGACGATGGTGGCCCTGCTGACATACAGTAGGGAACATACTGCTGAAAGGAAAGGGCAGGAAAGGTGGTTTACTTCCAAACTCAGGGATCGTTAAAGCAATTAACAACACTTCCGTTACCGTTTTAAATATGCCACATCCCTCTAATCTTGTTTCTCACAGTTTCTCTGGTGCTATGTATCTTTAAGTGCATTGTGTGGGGTGAATTATCTTCTGCCCATACATTTGGACCCATGACTTGACCAACACAGAATTCCACATTGTGATTATATGCAAAAAAAATATGGAATGTCATATAAAACCTGATGATTTTCTTAAAGGAGTCTCTTTTTTATCTGAGACAGAAGCTATAATTATTTTTATAGATTTGTGATTCCTAGTATCCCACCTAGCAATCAAATGAAGTGCCTGAGGATATGGTCAAGAGGTCACAAAAAAGCAAGAGATGGGAAGAAAACGACTGGGATGGAAGGCTTGCCAAGGCACTGCAATCTAACCAAGCCTAGAGATGTCCAGGTCTCACACTTCCCATCTATATGAACTTGAGCTTAGGCTCTGCCTCTTTCAGACCAGAGTCCTGACTGCCATGTCATCTACATGGAATGTATTCTGCACCCTTTGCCTGACTAGCCTCTCACCTGTCTCAGGACTCAGGTTTAGTGATACGTTCTTAGGGACACATGACTTGATGAATTATTTCAAATCAGGTCCTTCTTTGCTGCTATCTTATTTTCCTTAACAGCCTTATCCTATAATCTGCAGGATCTATTTGTCTATCTGTATTTATTTAAGGTCTGTATTGCTTGGACTAACACCATGCAATATAGATTTATATACCTTCTGGAATTCCCACTAGACTGATATAAATGAGAGATGTTTATGCTATAAATCCAGATAAGATCGTTAAGGAAAGTCTCTAGAGCAAAAGGCACATACTAACTAAACCGAGATGGAAATCACAAAACCTCATAGAGGGTGGTACAGAAATATGAAACCTTTTTAGGTGACTGTTATTAAAATCCTTCAAAAAATGAAAGATAATTTTCACAATGAAATAAAAACAAGACACATTGGTAAGAAGAAAAAGATATCCAGAGGTTCACAAAACCCCTTTGTAAATTTTTTTAAAAAAAAAAAGACAGTTTAAATGATCAGAGGATACACTGACCACGTAAAAGAAACAGGCAAGAAGACAGAGGGCCTCAAGCTAACGGGGCCATGGTAATGCAAATAGCAGGAATGCCAGTTTAAAAAAAAGAAGCAGGTGAATCTAAATGAACTTCAGCAGAGTCAAACTGAAGGTCCAAGTTCCTATCACTTACAGATGACAGACACATCAGGGTGAAATTCTGAATTCTGGGACTTTCTGTGAGAAAGATCCGGGTATGTACAGAACATCAATGTTACAATGGCTTTGAACTTCTCAACAGTGGCACAGAAGACAGTGAAGTTACAATTTCAAAATCCAGAGAGAATACAGTTTCAAACTAGAACTAACTATCACCAAGTGTAGCAATAGAAAGAGACTATTTCAGACTTTCAGAAACTGGAAGAAAAAAAACATTACTTTCACCTCTTTTCAAAATGTTATATTCTGATAAAAGGAGGAGACATACTTAGAAAGAGGGAGAGCAGATATTGGAAATGGGGTTGAATGCATGAGAGAGGTTAAGGGACTTGGCAAGACTATTGATCAAGGAAGAGAAAGAATAACTCTGTGACAGCCAGCCATGAAGGCTTCCATGACTCTGGGAGAGAGCTCATGAGCATGGCATTGACATACTCCCAGCTATCTCTGAATGTGATTGAAGAAAGGTTTATTTAGTAAAATTGGAGATAAATTACTCATAAATACATAGAAGACTGTGCAAATAAAAATAGAAAATGTTATTATGTTTGTTATTATTATAAAAAAATAAAATTTCACAGGAAAGAAATCTGAAAGTAAAAGTTTCCAACACTGATTGTTTTAATGGGTGACAGACAGTATTTTAAGTCTTTAAATTTGTTAAACATTACATATTAATCACACTATGCCAGTGTTGTGAGTACTATGATTATTTATACTACAATTGAGTACATTGAAACACAGAAACACTCAATTCACTAGAACTTCTCTGAACAAGTACTGGCCTTGGGTTTGAACCTAGGCATTGAGCTCTAGAAGCAATTTTCTTAACTTTATTTTGTATTTCCTCTGTGACACGGTGGAACAAGAATATTAATTATTCATTTAACATAGTTTACACACTAAGAACTTTAGAGAATAGGATGCAGAGGCGTGCACGTGCATAGGTAGGATGTGAGATGCTTGAAACAAGCTAAGTGTCCGGTGTCTAAGCTGGGAGTTGATAGCTGTGACTGTTGGTTCTGATTGTCATCTTAGCTATATTTAGAGTAGGAGACACACCTTTAAATGTGTTTGTGAAGGAATTCCTGCAGAAGCTGGGATCAAGACACCCCTCAATGTGTGTTACAACTTTTGACAGACAACTCAGATGCCAAGAATTCCAATGAAAATGTGTGTTTAAGAGAAGAAGAGAGGGAGGGAGGGAAGGAAGGAAGGAGGGAAGGAGGGAGGGAGGGCGAGAGACAGAGACAGATGGGGGAGGGAGGGAGAGAGAGAGAGAGAGAGAGCTGCCTTTTCTTCTTTCTGAGCAAGGGCACCTGCTGCTGCTTCTAGTGTTACTACACCCTTGACTAAACACCACCTTCATTGATCTTCCAATACGGAGTCGATCCAAGCAGCTGTCCATGAAACTTCTAAGCTTTCAGTACCAGGGTTGGACTTGCTGAGGTATCAGATTCTTGGACTAAGCAACAACTGAATTCTTTATCTCTCCAACAAGGAAATGGTGATTATTGGACTACTCAGCCACTATCCTATAAGCCAACCTAGTAAGTAATTCTCCTTTTGTTGTATATAAATATATATGTGTGTGCATATACACATGTATCCACACATATATAATGTATTATGTGCATGTATATAAATTTATACATAATCTAAGAGCAGAATACACCTTTCCTATTGGTTCTCTTCCTCTTGAAAAAAAAATGTGCCAGTACAGATCTGGTACCAGAAATGGAGTCATTGCTGCTGCTACGAGAAACCTGTTCATGTGACTCTGCATTTGAAAATGTTTTGTGGGAAGAATGTGAAAGATGTTGGAGCTGCAGCCTAGAGAAGCCCCAGAACACTATAAATATTTCTTCATGGGCCGTTTTGTTAGATGGGGAAAAGACTAAAAATGGAGATAGAAATGTTGACAGCAAAGACGCTGTCCATGGGGTTACAGAGAATAAAGGCTCTACAAGGAATCAAACTAGAAGTCATTTGTGTGCAACTTCCTCAAAGCATTTGATCATGTTCTCCTTGTGCCATTAAAATCTAAGAAGGGCTAAATTAGAAGATAACAGACTACAATGCTTGGCAGATAAGATTTCAAAGCATGTGTGCTGTGGGATGTTTACAAATGAAAAGCCAGAGCATCTCAGAAAGGGTATGAGAACTGAGGTAATCTTCTCAGTGATTATGGAAGGAGCTTTGGAAATGATAAATCAGGTGCAGTGAGGATCAGTGTGAGGATGATTCCTGAAGGGCTCTATATAGGCTTCCAGATGATGAGACTTTTTTTCCTTAAGTACATTGCCACTGGAACAGCCATTCCCTCTAAAACAGGGAAGGAATTACAGGAAATCATTATTGGCAAGAAGCTTGTTGACATGAGAAAAATGACATGGTTAGTTTCTGGTGGTGGCGGGGTGCCATTTTCAGCATTGCCAAAGAAAGAAATCATAATATGTAGAAAATAGTATTTCCATGCCTACCATATAAATTCTGGCCAGATGTTGCCCTGAGGAAAGTGAGTTTCTTTGGCTTTGATGACAAGTACAGAGGAGCAAAGGGCTTCTTCCCTCTATTGAAGAGCCCTGGTTGTCAGTGACATGAATCAGAAGACAAGCTTTGGGGCCGGATCACAGCCAGCCTAGTATTAGACCTGATGATAAGTGAGAGGTCACTGTTTAATTTGAAGGTACATGCTGAAGAAGAGAGAAGTCACTTGACAGAAATAAGTGGCACCTCTGGGATGAGCCTCGGTGCTGGGAGCAGATAGATGAGGGTGTGCTCAGTGTGCCAGGAGAGGGAAGTGTGATGGGGGAATGTGAACACCTCCCACCTCCTTCAGCACCAGCAGGAAGTTTTCTGTCCTTTTCGTTTTCAGTCAGGTGACCTGTCAGTTATCTGTAGGAGGCATCTGCAGATGATGCCACTCGAATATCAGTGATGTTTTGTTAAGGGGGAGAAGGAAGAAGGGATTGGCTTCCAATCGTGCAAGGGTTTAGAAGCTCCATGTGTTCATTGATGCTATAGTTTCCTCCTTTTCATTGGGGTTACACATTGAGGAAATGTGTGTGTGTGTGTGTGTGTGTGTGTGTGT